>JAOVYX010002976.1:0-11324 GCA_035668315.1 Drosera spatulata
GTTTTAAGTTTACAATCTTTTATTTATTGACGTTCACCATATTAAGATCAGAATTATTTTGTGTAGGATGGTATCGATAAGGAATAAAGGATTGACATCCGAGCGTGTGTCTAGGATTGTCCGTAAGAAAAGGCTTGGGTTTCCCATAGGAGTCCACCTACGCAAGTTAAGGAAGACTATACGAGAATTTAAACCAATAGACGACAACATTAGACATCCTGTGTACCAAGTGAAAGTTATCTTCTACTTGTTGTCGGAAGGGATCGACGAAAGCTTTTGGAAACGAGATTATCCTAAGTTGATTGTTGATGGAGTGCCGAACAAGAAGGATTACCTTGTTAACGGCAAATGGGTTGTAGACTTTGACTTAGTTGCCACGAAAATTTTTAATGTTCTCGCCATGTGGTAGAGAACGAGTCTTATGGGTTATGAAATAATATGTGTGTTTTTGTTTCTGCGTGAGGTTTTTGAATTTTGTAATAATGTGCGTTCCCAACATCGTGTGAACTTCTTGAACTTTGTAATAATGTGTGTTCTTATTTTCGCACGAACTTTATGAACTCCGTGCAACTGTTCTGTGTGAATGTTTATGGTATTGGTTTCATTTTTGGTATTTCATTCATTCGTCGTGTGCAATCAATTGTAGAGGTTATTGTTTTAGTTCAAGGATGAATGTACAATGTAGAACTTGAACATTAATAGTTCATTGAAGTTGAAGTTAAGGTAATGACAGCAAAAACAAATTGAAATGAAATCTTCTTTGTGTAAATGTCTAACGTATAGGACAATGACTCATACTGTGAACGCAACCACTCAATCCGAGGGCTCAGAAGAATCACATCACCTCTCGGTGGCTTGTGCGCAAGCCCAGAACCCTGGGGTGCAGGAAAGAATCAACATCTCTTCTGCTGGGAATCAATCCCCGGTGCAGCCACCAACTGATCTTATGGTGGCAATGATGGAGGAATTCCTTATGCTAAGGAGAGGAGCAACGGAACCCGCTGAGCCCGACAGGGCAAGGTACTTCCGTCAGTTCCACGCACACCATCCAAACCGGTATGCCGGAGGTGACAATCCAACAATTCTTGAGAACTGGATCGACGACCTCGAGAACTTTTTCAACCTCATCGCCTGTCCAGAGAACATGATGACTCACTTCGGGATATACTACCTCGAGGGGGATGCTAACAACTGATGGAGCACGGTCGCAGAGCGTGCAGAACTTTCTACCTATGGCTGGGAGGAGTTCAAAGAGCTGATCCGCGATAAGTTCTACCCAGAGTCCCTGAGAGACGAAATACGGGATGAGTTTACATCTCTGATTCAAGGAAACAGAAACATTGCTGAGTACGCTTCAAGGTTTACAACATTATTATGGTTCGTGCCTTCATTCTACAGTACGTAGGCCGAGAAGAAGAGGAAGTTTTTGAAGGGTCTCAGTTGGACGCTCAGAAACAACCTGATGAGTCACACGTTTGTTTCCTACTAGCAAATGTACGACAAGGCTGTGAACCTGGAGCGATCTTATAACGAGAAGGACGCGGTTTTTGTTGAGAAGAAGCGCAAGCGGGACGACGCCAAGGCGGGCAAATCCGGTGGATTCTGATATCCTGGTGCACCCCAGAGGACCTACCAAGGTGGGCCTTCAGCAAGTTCAGCAAGCGTGGCACAGGGAGGCGGAAACCAGCCGGACCGCTCTACCAATTCACAGTTCGGACAGCGAAGCGGTCGGGGACCAACTTAGAGGGGGAGGACCCAGTAACCGGAACCAGACCATGGCTGAGGTGGTCACCTACAACTGTGGCAAGACAGGGCATGTCTCCCGAAAATGTCAAGCTGACCCGGTAACCTGCTTCACCTGCGGGAGGAAGGGTCACAGAAGCCAGTTTTACCTCCAGGGAGGCAATCGGACGAGGAACGCAGCGGAGGGGCCTGCAACCACAGGTCAGTCCGAAGCGCAAGCGTCGAGACCAGCTGAGAACCAGCCCAGACCCCCACCAGGAAGGGTGCATTCAATGAATCCCCAAGAGGCGCAGCAAGGCGGAGCTGCAGTGACCGGTAACCTTCAACTTCTTTTTCGTACTTTTTTATAGTGATATTATAATTGCAACGACGAGTGTTATATTATCGTTAATTGTCGTTGTTTGTAATTAACATTCTTACGTTAATCCATTATTTTCGTATCGATGAACTAATATTAACGTTATTTTTCCTCATTTCAAAATATTTTACGAACAGTAATTTCCCACATTTATACTTGTGATATCATGTTAATACATATATTTTTATATTCATGCGTATATTTTAATTAATATAATTTTTTGAGTATTACAAAGGGATTGATGATCCAATCTATGATGGGTATGATGACGACGGATGGGTATGATGACGACGGGAAACTTCATCTCAAGAAGTCACATATTCATAAAATCCAAGAGATGTATGATAAGGTCCTATTCCATGACCAAGTCGAAATCTCGATAATCATCTACGATGTCGCAACGACGAAATACAAACTCGAATGAAGGAGCATTTCTAGATTATCGTCATTGCAATCCATCAGGCATTTCAAGATCAGAGGAGTGTAATGCAAACTAATCTCTCGCTTATTGAAACTCGAGAACGAGTTTCATCTAGTTAATAATGCAAAAAATAAATTATTATTTTCAAATTTTTATTTTTATAGTTATTTTTAGTATTGACTTATTTTTAAATAAGTTCAGTTGGTTAGGATTTAGATTATTCTAGATTATTTATTAGTATTCTAATTTATTTTTAAAGCTCTTTAAATTTATTCAATTTTTATGAATTGTTTATTCTAATCCTACCCTCGATTGAGCCACGCTCACTTTTTGCATCAACTAGTCAACATTGTTAATAATTTTCTAGAACTCACATGGTCAACATAAACGATCTTTTTTATTATTCTCTCTTTTCCGTTTTGCTCAGTTATCGTGCTGGGTCTAATTTGTCCATGATGTATATCACGGACATGGTCCCGACATAAACCATGAATTCTCAGAAATCATATTGCCTTTTATTGCTGCACTCTATGAATGATTAAAGTTTCCATATTGTATAGTCAAATAGAATTCAAATTCGCCGCTTCCATTTGCTGTGCCTGTGCATGTGGTTCGTTTCTTTGCCCATCATTCCCTTGGCCTTTTCCTTTTGTTTATCTATTTGGCTGAACGGAATTATTTTTTCCGGTCAGAAATTGTTATCCCTAGTACCTTACCAGCCATGTCTCATTTGTCTGTCTTAGTACTAGTGTCAAATTGGTGCATCGGACTTTCTTGATTTTATGGAACACAACACGGATGGATATAAATGAGCATTCATCATCATACAAAAAATAACAAAATTTATTTTAACAAATTAATCCACTGGCTTTTGAGATTGTTAATGGACGTGGAACTTGTGATTGAGGAATGGGTGAGCATTTAATGAGTTCTACTACTACGGTTCTTTCAATGGGATCCGTGGTTCCATCCTCCCTAATAGCCCCTTTTTTCAAAATGATTAAAAACATGGTACGTAGCTGCTGTACATTCTTGTTAGAGGAGCCTGCCATCCACCATTATTGGCCTCGTCATCGTATCATTAATGTCTAGATGTTAGCAGTATAAATATCTAGATGAAGGGTATGATCAAGTATAATCTTATCTTTCCCCAGTAAATTACAGGAGCAAAGATTTTACTCGTAAACTCCTGATTTGGTGTAAACGTATATACCTAAACCTTTTTCTAACAAGATCAAACAATATCCGTGAAACAAGGAACATCATGTTAGAAACAGAACAAATATCCAGTCCTTTTGAACGTGATAAAAAAAAAATTTGAGTTGAACATCACTGTATCAAATCAAAATCTTTCATCTTTTTTCTTTCATTCTCTCGAAATACCAGAAAAATCAGACTAGTCGTCACGGGTGAGCAACAATACAGTAACCGAGGCGGTAAAAGAGAGAGAGCAGTGAAAACAGAATGATCACCCAATAAAAGCTGAATTTGCAGCTCAACCACCGCCGACAGATTCCATTCACCGTACCGTTCGATCGTCCACGTGTCGATCTCTCCTTCGATCTCAACGTTCCACCCTGGTTGGACCCACTTTGTGACCGGATGATCCGGTCACCCGGTCACCAATTCAACCCATCTAGTGACTAGTAGTACTACCCTTTCCCCTTCCTCAGCCTCTCACCAGTTTCTTTTCTTTTTACTTTACGTTATAAATATATTTATTGAGGATTTAATTTTGTTTCGTTTTGTTTTTGCTGATCTGTTCGACTCCATCGGTCTATCTTTCACCTTGCTCACAGCTCTGAAATCGAGTTGCATGCTCTGATTCATCGATTTGGGGGTTCTGTTCTACGAGATCAGGTGAATTATCGAGATCTGAAGCGATGAGGTTTTGGTGTTTCCTGTGCTTTGATTGTGATTAGGGTCTTGTTAAATGCAATGTGCGTTTTACAGGTGGTGGCTGCTTGATCGATCGTCGAGGTTGTGACGGATTGTAGTCTGATTTTCTCGCCATGTCGATGTCCGGTCCATTGGATCGATTTGCAAGGCCTTGTAAGTTTCTCATGTTTTTTCTTTCATATAAATCATGTGGTAGTTTATGGATTTTTGGTTTGTTGATGTTGTTTTGGGGATGATGTTGTGGGTTGGGTGTTTCTTGGTATGTTGGATTTCTAGGGTTTTTGACTTGTTCTTGATTTTTGGTTTATTGTGATGGAGCGGGTGATATTTGGGGATGAGTAGAGTTTGTGTTGTGTGAATTACTGTTGTTCCCCCTCTTTCGTGCTTGCACTTCGTTTTCGATTTCGAGTTTGTGATTGAACACTTCGAACGGGAAGATAGGGAAGGGATTTCTACGAGACAGTTCTCTAGGAACCTGTAATCTGCTCGTTTTCGTGGTAGATTAGTGAAAGATTGACTGGAAGAATGAGTTTGTAGAGCATAGTAACTGCTAGCACCTTTTCACACTGAGTAATCGTGTACTGAAGTGCGGCATGCTTTAAAAACCCCACGAAATTTATCCCGCTGAGAGTGTTCCACATGCTGAGCTCTTCATCCTTCTCGACAACTCCGTTTTTGAAGTAAACTAGACTCCAATGTGTTGATAAAGTTTATGAACTTTTCCTTCAAATCAGATTTGGGTTCATTTCTCCTTACTTCATGGAATGCAAGGGAGACTAGAGAATTTTTTTACTATGGTCATGGCCCCAGTAGGAAATTAGTAGTGGGAGTTCCGCAGATGGCATCATTCATATGCATTTGTTTGTGGGCGTATCTATCTCTATCTCCTGCTAGGCTGTTTAAGTTCTCTTCTCCAAGAGCATTCTATGCTCTTTATTGTTTATGAGTTTAACCATCAGCCATTGGAGCACGAAGAGTTTGATTGTAGTTGGATAAGATCATCCTTCAGTGAAAAAGAGTTCTTAAGAGTTGGGAGAAAGTGCTGACATGAACTATTTCCATTTCTGCACTATAAATTTAATTAATAATGACAGGCTTCGAAGGGTCTTCTGCAAATGAGGAAAGGAGGGAGAGGAGATCAGATTATGAGAACTCTGAGGATGAAAGGAGATCCAGAAATTGGAACTTAAAGAGGAAAGCATTAAACGCCTCTACGAAGTTGAAGCATTCATTGAAGAAAAAGGGCAGCAGGAGAAAGAGTGATGGCCGAGTGAGCTCAGTTTCAATCGAGGATGTCCGTGATGTTGAAGAGCTACGAGCTGTCGATTCTTTTCGGCAGGCTTTGATGCTGGAGGAGCTGTTGCCTTCCAAATTTGATGATTACCACATGCTACTAAGGTTTCTCTCCTGTTCTGTTCATTATCATCTTTATATCTAGCAAGTGCTATTTTGGTGATAATGGTCGTATAATTTGATAACTTCTGAAATGGGTTGTGTAGGTTCCTCAAAGCAAGGAAATTTGACATTGAAAAAGCAAAGCACATGTGGGAAGATATGATCCAATGGAGGAAGGACTTCGGTGTGGACACCCTCGCTGATGTATGAGGCTGGATTTTTTCCCTTCCTGACTGGTGTTTAGCATCTGTACGTTCATTCTGTAGATTTCATTTAACTGTTACATGACTGCTCTCAGGAATTCGACTTTAAAGAGTTGAGTGAAGTCTTGAAGTACTATCCTCATGGTTATCATGGTGTGGACAAGGAGGGAAGGCCTGTTTACATCGAAAGACTTGGAAAAGTTGATCCCAACAAACTAATGCAAGTGACAACTATGGATCGTTATATAAAATACCATGTCAAAGAGTTCGAGAAATGTTTTGAAGTCAAGTTTCCGGCTTGCACCATTGCTGCGAAAAGGCACATTGATTCTAGCACTACAATTCTTGATGTCCAGGGTGTGGTACGCGGGCCTTCTCTGTAGATATGCTGTATTGAAGTTTCAATTATTTTGTAAATTTTCCCCTTGACTGTTTTTTTTTTTTTTTTTGATGTTCATCTTCAATTACTCAGGGTTTTAAGAATTTCACAAAGTCTGCCCGAGAGCTCATAATGAGGCTGCAGAAGATAGATTGTGACAACTATCCTGAGGTATGCAAAATCCTCTTCCTTGTTCATGCATAACATCTGGGAGGTTATTAAGGCAGCTGTTGACAGAAGTGAAGGATGAGACAAAACTTTTTCTTTGTTGCAGACTCTCTTCCAAATGTTCATTGTGAATGCTGGTCCTGGGTTTAGACTTCTGTGGAACACAGTCAAGACTTTCTTAGATCCGAAAACGACATCAAAGATCAGTGTAAGTTCATCTTGTTTTATAAATGACCAAAGGCTTCCGTCCTTGTTTGTCACAATCCCTGAACGTGTACTTATTACCAATCCATAACTTATGGAAATTCTTTGGTAGGTCCTTGGAAACAAATTCCACAGCAAATTGCTTGAGGTTATCGATGCCAGGTAATTAGGGCCATCCATTGTTCTGTTTTCTGCTCTTTTATTTCATGAAACCCTTTCAGAATTTCATTGTGGTCTTCGCAGTGAGTTGCCGGAGTTTTTGGGAGGTACTTGTTGTTGCCAAGACCAGGGAGGATGCCTTCGGTCTGATAAGGGACCTTGGCAAGATCCAGAAATATTGAAGGTATAATAACCTGGTCTGTATATGGGAAAAAATTGCGCAGCTCATTCAGGGGATCTGAGTTTGTTTTGTAATAGTTGTAGATTGGATTTGAAATTAATTTATTTTTAATACATCTTCTGAAAACAAAGAACACTGATGAATTCTTTCTGAAGATTCTCTGTTTCCACATGTGCTCCATTGCAGATGGTCTTAAACGGCGATGCACGAGGAGCCAGACAGGTTGTCAAAGTTTTGAACAGCGAGGGCAAGGTGGTTGCAATGGCTAGGCCTACATACCCGATGGTATTCAAGCAATTTCATTGGTTGGATGTTGCCTCACTTTTTATCCTAAGACTTTTTGTAGTGATCTTTCTTTTTATACCTTGCAGCGACTAAAAGGTAGTGACACATCCACAGCAGAATCAGGATCTGAAGCTGAAGAAATTGCCTCTCCTAAAGGATTGAGAAATTCACAACTTAGGTTGACCCCTGTTCGTGAAGAGGTATATTTTATCCTGCAGACATTCTGGGTTGCCTTTCAATTCCATTTTTATGGTTAATTTAGGATATTTATCTCAACTTACACCGCTATGGCTACTTTTATTTGAGAGAAGGATCTTTATCATAAAGAAGGTTTGGGTATTGTACCCTGAATGGAAACTTCTCATTTGCTGTAGACATGAAAACATGAAATATATGTTAACTGAAGTGAAACTAACCAACCCAAACCAACCAAGCTTTTTAGCTTATTACGTGAGCTTCGCTACATGGATACAACAGCGGTATCCTTCTGTATTGTCAGTAAGAGAAGTGAAACTAGGTTCAACTTCTAAGAGGTTAATTTGATGTGTATACTGTTTAGGTGTAACATTTGATTTTTTTTGTCTTTCTCAAGCTTTTTTTTTTTTTTTTGATAAGTCTATCTCAACCTTTTTGTTATTATTAACTTTTTCAACTTGACATGAATGCAGGCCAAGGTTGTTGGAAAGGCAAGCTATAATACTAACTTTCCAGGGTTCGATGAGTATGTTCCTATGGTTGACAAGGCTGTGGATGCTGGTTGGAAGAAGCAAACTTCTACGCAGAGGCCTGCTGCATATAAAGGTTACCAATCTTGAACATCCATCGTTTCAACTTTCAACTCAATCCTATTTTCCTAGACCACTGTATTTTACAAATGCTACTATGCTCTGTTCTTATGCTTCATTGAGTTGCAATTCGAATGGAAACATATTCATTAACCATATTCTTCGTAATTATGCATAACTTTTTATGCGTTTTTGTCCAAATGGTATTTGTGACTTGAATGACGCATATATCCTGTGTTATCCTCATGCGCCTTTATCTTTTTCCAACTGATCTGCTCTATATTTAAGGTTCATAATCATTCAAATGTCATTCAGATTAGTTTTTCTGGCTGATATGTATGTTCGGCACATCTTCAAGGAATTGCTATTACTTGAAATCCAGTTGCTGCTTAATGTTTCAGTTCTGTGGTGTCCTGATGGTTGTCTGAATTGAACTTTTGAAAGCACTGTTATTCAGAGTAGTATCCAAAAACTGTTCATTTTATGCCTGTATGTTTAATTGCCTGAAGTTTTAATTACCAATTGGAAGGTAAGTATTGCAGAAGGAGAAATGTCATCAGCGTGAAAAGAGAAGACCTGGTTGTCTTATAAACTAAATATGAGTTTCTGGGTTTCCATGTAGGAACAACTGCTGTTTCTGATATCAAGAGGTCTCCGGAGGCAGTTCATGCTTGTGCCACCATGACGCTCATGGCCTTTTTCCTGACACTCGTCACAATCTTCCGCTCTATGGCTTGCCGAGTAACAAAGAGGCTTGTTACTGCATCAGCTAATCCTAACATGGCGGCTGAACTAACCCTAGACACTGATCTTCAGGAGGAGTCTTGTCCTCCCTCACAACGTCAAGCTCCTCAGGCTGACGTCCTCTCCAGCATGGAGAAGAGACTGGGCGAGCTTGAAGAGAAAGTCAAGACATTTTTGTCGAAGCCTGCAGAGATGCCTCATGAGAAAGAAGAGTTGCTCAATGCTGCTGTATGTCGTGTGGATGCTCTTGAGGCTGAGTTGATTGCTACTAAGAAGGTAAATTTCAACTCCATAGTTTAATGTCAGTGATTTGCATGTTCTCAAGTATTTTATTGTCTTGTGCTGATCAATTACTAGTATTAGATTTCATTCAAAACTTTGTAGTCTTTTTTTTCTTCCTTCCCTAATCTTCAAAATCTTGATTTCACCTGTGCAACCTTGGAGTGGGGTGGTAATCTGCTTGTATCATTATTTTATTTATCTAAAAACTAATTTATGACGCTAGGTCCATACAAATTGTAAGCTAACATGTGATACCAATATACTTCCTCCGTCCCATTTATTTTGCAACATTGGCTTAGGTAAACCATACAGTTATTCAAGGTACAAATCGTCTGCGGGATTATCACATATCATTTTACGCAAAATTATCGTGAAACACGTATGATACATTAAATTAGGTATTTCAAACCTGGGCCAGTGATGTAATTTTTTTACGTCGCTGAAACGAATAATGAAGTTCTTCAAAATTCGTGTTGAATAGTATGCAATCTTGCAAAATAAATGTGACGGGAGTATATGTTATAACAGTCCTGCACTAAAAAAAGCTAAGAGGCATCTTCTGTTCTTCAAAAGATAGTGTTCATATCCCAACGTTTGCAACCTTGCTGAAATATTATGATTCATTAGTGATGCCAATTATGCCACTCATCTTATCGGTCGGCCGCTTCTGCTTCTGTAGGCTTTACATGAAGCTCTTATGAGGCAAGAGGAATTGCTTGCTTATATTGATCGCCAAGAAGCAGCCAAGCTCCAGGTGAGCACCCAATTGTACAATTGGATAGATAGTTTACGCAACTTCTACTTTTGTTCCGAAAATGCTCTCGGTTAGTTAGATCCATTGCTGAGGAGTTCTCGTTGGATCTGTATCAGAAGAAGAGGTTTTGCTGGTAAGGGTCTTGGAGACAGGCGGCTCTTGGAGACAGGCGGTTTGACGCTTCTGGGCAAGATATGAAACAGCAGTTTCTGAGCTCCAGTCATTTGTGCACTTGCTTTTTGTTATGCTGCGTGTGTATTCCCCATGGGAGCTTGATGTGCCCCATCTCATTGCAATAGATGGAACAACATTTTCATGTCCTCAGGTTCGTCATTGTTGAAATTCTACTACCAGTTTTCAACCCATTTTCATGTGTATTTCTGTGCATATGGTTCATTGACACACAGCATTCACCTTCTTCTTTTATCGCGGCCAAAGGGTTTTACATGACATGACAAAAGAAAGCTGATTCATAGTAGTAATATACAGTGTCTGAACGCAAGGATACACACAAAGCAACACCATCACAGACGGTACATAATTGTATAGGATCGTTTACAGTGGTAAAAAGCTCAGTCACCGCTTTCCTGTTTGAGATGTCTCGAGATCAGTATCTGCTGGATCTTAAGTTTATTACCAGTGGAACTGCAATCAACAAAAACAATGAGCATGAGATGAGAGCGGATGAGTTTAGCAAGCAGCAATAGAACCAAAAGTTCCAGAAAAGAGGTCGAATCTCACGATTGCGGACAGTCTCTTCTTCTTCTTCTTTTTCTCGACATATGCTATGAGCTCTGCATGTTTTTGAAGAGACTCATCCAGCGCCTGCAGATAAATGGAAACCACAATGTTTGAAATCGATCCCATATCAATGGCTGTTCACTCGAACAAGCTACGAGGAACGATAAGATGGAAAATTACCTTCTTGGTAGCAGAGAGTTCAAGCTCCAGAGCATCTACTTTGCCTAAAGCGAGGTTGAGCATCTCCTCCTTCTCTGGTGGCATCTCTGCCGGCTTTGTGCTGAGAGCAATCACCTTTCCCTCCAACTCTCCCATGCGCTTCATTATGGCAAAGAACTCAGCTTCTGAAATGGAGTGCAAAGCCACTCGATGAGTAGTCGCACTGTTCTTCAGCATCCCATCATCGCAGAGAACAGATGTTGAGTACAGTGTGGCATCAGTGATCTTCCTGGGAATGTCACGGGTCAAGCGTATCATAGTGACCACACCCATCACAAGAGTCATCATCCCGGAGAAGAGATGTCCTGTGACTCCGCTCGAAGCATGGCTGGTATAGTTCTGAGGTGGAGGATCTGAGATACAAGGAAAGTATGCTGTCATGTTCTGGACATATCATTTCTCTT
>JAOVYX010002977.1:0-11322 GCA_035668315.1 Drosera spatulata
TTTGTGGTATATTCTGATGGAGAACAGCCTATAAAGCTCAACTAATGTTGTGTCATAGCTATTTAATCTGCGTGTGTCGGACGCTTTATGCTTCAAGTATTTGATCCTAGATATCCGTTGCTTCTAGGGTAGCATTTTTAGGAATGCTAGGCTTCAGGTTTGCAAGATGTCTATGTTAACACTATATTTTGTACACCTGATCGTAGATTGTTTTCGGTGACCCCTGCGGATACTTGTTGAAACATTGTGCTAAAGTGCATCAGTTGGGAAAAGTCACAAAATATATGACACAAGGAGCATTTCGTGTACTAGAATGTAATATGTACAAGATTCTATGTATCACGGAGCATATCTAGTTACTATGTTTTGGAGATGATATATTACTTTCCTGCTATTATAGGGTGGAGAAACAACTACAAATCTCAACAAAAGCATAGGCTTGAGGCATTAAATCTTAGTTACCAAGTTCGAAATACCTAAACCATTGCTTCTATTTTGGAATTTAATCCATTTATACTTACGGCCACAGGAATACCATACTTCATGTGATAAGCTGTATACTATAATTTTACTTTGTTCACCTTATCACAGCTCATGTTATTTCTCGCATTTATTTATGGCTTAGCTTTAACAATATATGCACATTACATTGCAAAACAATATTTGAAGATATACTGATGATATTATTCGTTAATAGCAGCTTGTTCTTTTTTTTTCTTGTGATGATTAATAATTATAGAGGCAAAAGAAAGTGTCTTTAAAACTTGGTCCTTGCTGATTCAGGTTGAAGAGCAACAATCTGTATCAGTGTCCATGACTGCTTCAGAATTAAACATCCCAGGTGCTTATTTGTACCATGACTTCATCACCAAAGAAGAAGAGGAGGTTAGTGATATGCCTAAGTGTAGTTGTAATTGTAAGCCGCATTCTTCTGTCGGTCATTAATACTTGTTATTTGTAGAAACTTCTTGCAGAAGTTGATGGTAGGCCTTGGATGTGTCTTGCAAAAAGAAGAGTACAGCATTATGGGTACGAGTTCTGCTATAAAGTAAGAAACGCAGTGAACTTTGGACCTGTTGAGTGTCTACAGCTTGCTTATATTTTTGTATAAACTGATATGCAATTTATTTAGTGCTCTTCAAATATATCACTAAATTTCGAACTCCATGGGAAATAGAGGAATTGAACAGTCTGAAGTGGAAATAAAATTGGTGCAGCTATCAAATAAATATATTTTATGTAATCAGACTTATTACTTATGCTTTTTTACTATATGCTCATAATACTATGCGGAACTTATTCATTTCGGAAGAAGATTACTAGTGCTTTTCATAGGAAAATACATAGGATGGTGCCTCATTATGAATAATGACAGCGAGTTGCAATTCATCACCTGGTCAGTACCTAGAGTCTCAGTGGCCCTTGGTGCAAGTCATGTTTTCTCTGGATGATCCTTTTGAATCTAGGAAAAAGTCACAAGAAAAGAAAAAACTTGACTGATTAAAAGATAGATTATACTTGAGTTGTCAGTTTGGAATACTTATGCCACAAGTGATTTTGTTGACTTGTTGAGCAGACTCCACCTCATGGATTGCATCATGAAAGACGAGCTTTCTTGAGTTTCTTTGAAATCTAACCAACTAAATGTACTTCATAGTCAACTAAAATCCTTCATGAAATAGCTAAATCCAGTTTTCGCTATAAAACGTTGATTATTGATCGACTATTATGCAACTTTTTTTATCTATAGAAAATGCTTTCAACTTCTCGTCAGATTTATGATCTCTTGATGAACTACATTTTCACTTCTGTGAGCTATCACGTGTGTTTGTTGCTAGTCTAGCTTTTCGGGTCATAGAATTTCTCTCCATAAGCATGCCTCATGAGTCATGAGCTTTACAACTGAATGTCAATGAAGCTCATGTTTCACTTCACGAATTCATTTCTTGACTAATTTCATGGACAACTGAATCATTAAAAAGAGCAGCTCACAACGTCCAAAAGAACATGTGTGATACCTGATAGGCAGTTGATCTTTTCTTATGCATTCAGAGCAATTGAATTAAGGATAGCTATTCTATGATCCTTTTCGTAGCTGAACGATCTTTTTATGCTTTTAGGTATGCACTCTGATAGCCCAACCCATATAATGGGGTGAAGGCTGGGTTTGTTGTAGTTGTGATGTATGCAGTACAACCTTATTTTCTATAACCACTACTTTCTATATTCCTCCTATTAGCTATTTTCCTTTACAATTTCAACTTCCTTGGTTCCTCCTGTTAAGCCTTTGGTTTTGCTAGTCCCACAACGTGATTACTTGTATGGTAAAAGAATGGTTTCTTTTGATCTTGTCTCTCCTACTCTACCGTCAGTCGCGCTTGATGTGCATCATAACTCATAGTTCTGGGGTGTGTGCCAAAAAGGGAGGACCTGTACCCTTATCATCTTTAGGATTTGGTACAGCCAAAGCGTCTGTTTATTCATCCATTTCTTTCTAGTGTTGTGAGACCCATGTGGATGTGGAAGAGACTCGTTGGAAATGTCAGCTTAAGCCTTTGGTTATGCTTGTCCTGTGACGTGATTTCTCTTTTGTACTGGTTTATATTATCTCTATGGTAAACAAATTTTTATTTTATTTTGTTTCCCCAACTGTGTAACAGACAAGGAATGTTGATATAAATCAGCACTTGGGTGTGCTTCCTTTGTTTGTATCTCCAGTGCTCGAAAGAATATCAACATGCTCAGAACTTGATGGTGCCGGGAACATCGGATTGGACCAGCTAACGGTTCGTTTTATCTTATCTCATCATAAAAATTTGGTATACTTCTCTTATAATTAATGACATTATGGATTGGAGCCGTTGAAAGTTCATCTCAAAAACATTCATGGTTCCAAAGGTTTTACATAAGCGAGTTCCTATAACTTTTGTTTTAGCTTAAGATTCCTCCTCTTTTGTCAGGTGAATGAGTATCCATCTGGAGTTGGATTGTCTCCTCATATTGACACGCATTCTGCGTTTGAGAATGCAATTTTTAGCCTTTCATTTGCAGGCTCCTGTATCATGGAGCTCAGAAGATATCATGAAGGGAATGCGGGGCATGAATCTGGTTCAGGGACTATGAGTACAGAGAAGCCCGAAGATTCGGTTGACTTCTTGAGAAAAGCTATTTTTCTACCCTCACGATCGTTGCTTGTCTTATCTGGGGAGGCACGCTATGCTTGGCATCACTATATCCCACACCATAAGGTTTCAATTTGCATTACTTATCCAGTATATGAGCTTTATTTCCCAATGTGTGAGCTGGGTAGGAATACAATTAAAAGAACTTCATCCAGGGTGAAATTCATAGCAAGGTCAGGAGAAGAACCTTTGTTCAGATTCTTATACTCCAATCAAAACTCAGCTTATGAGTTATGACCAAGACATCAGTGTCTGAAGAATAACAGAACGCAATCTTTGAAGGGATTAAGTCATGTAATTGTTATTAATGGATGTATAGGCTTGCAGGTTGATTTGGTGAATGGCAGCTTAACCAGGAGGAGCTCTAGACGAGTGTCCTTGACATTTCGCAAGGTCCTATGAATTATTATTTTTTTCCTTTGGATGTATATGTAAACCTACTCCAATCTTATTTTCTTTGGTATTTCATTCACAGGTGAGAAGAGGACCTTGCTGCTGTGAGTATGTTGCATACTGTGATTCGCGGAGATGAAGATTCAGATCAAACCTTTATCCTTGGCATGAGCCACGTAAACTTGTGACAGCTGAGGGCAACTCAGAGCCGATAGGCGATATAGGCTTACAGGGTATCGCTTGTAACACTGCTAGTTCCATCAGAAAGGAAGATTGCAGATCCAATGAGACTGTCTGTGATCTAGGCTATTTTGATTCCTATATTGGGGAAACTCTTTTTTGTAGTGTTGCAAACCTCAGGAGCTGAAATCTGTCACCATTGTTGAGTACCAGAAGAATAGTTGTTTCTTGATGTAATTCTTTTCATGTTTTGCTTCCCTTCTGCTTCTTTCAATGGTTTTATGTCATGGATTCTTTCGGGATGCAACTATGTGATGCTGAAATCTCTATGCGACTAGAAGTCGGTGATACGGCACTGGTCAACGACAAAATTGCTATCAGTTTCGAGCTTGTAAGGGGTTTGTGCTAGCATGAGGTTAGATAAGGTTGCATACGGTTGGGCCATCTTTTAACCTTTGATCACATGATCACTATTGACGTAAATCACATGCAACAGCGACTTCATCCTTGATTATCAAAAGCTAGGCGCAAAATTCAGTGTACACAAACACTACATATGATGCAAGTCGTTACACTGAGCAAGGGTCACAGTAATCTTATGCACAAAGCTTAGCCCGACAGGAACAATACCATCGTGCCTCATAGGTGCCCAAAAAAAAAACTTGATTAAACGAATAAAGGAAAATGGTTTTATAAAACAAATAACGTGTGATCTTCACCGTAACGGTACGCAAGTTTACATACATACTAGTAACTGCGGATATCCTTCAGCCTTGTACTAGTTTGGAAATCGCAATAGGGATTTGAACTTTGAAGCATAGTAACAGCTAACCAGATACTATTTTGCTCTCTAAGCATTGAGATATAGCGATGAACAGTTAGGAACACCAGAGATATCTAAAAACATCTGGTAAACATACCTACAGCAATGCTGATAGCAATCTTATTCGAACCTGGCAAATTCAGTCCAGAAGATCTACTCATACATACTGGAACCACCCCTCCTGAACATAAGGGCCTCATGTTACCTTTGAAGATATATAGCATCTGTTACAATCATTCAGTACATGTCCGTCTCTCCCATTTAATTCAATACTGACAGGCTAGCATAAGAAACAGAACATGGTTTTTTTTTTTCAAATAAAAAAAATTCCATGTTCTGTTTTTTTTGCTATCCTGTCAGTAATTCACACGGTGCGCATCTCCATCTATTAGTGTGCTTGAATTCGTAGCACTGCAGAAATCAGTTTTGCAGCAGAAATCAAAAGGAACATTAGGCAAGAAGGTAAAAAGAGGAAAGTAAAGGAAAATACATAAAGTACATCGAGCACATCGTGCTAAAAAATTCAGTTTTGCCATGCTTCAGGATCGTCTTCGTCTTCATGACGCTAAGTCCGAGGCTTTCTATGTAAGGACCTGTTAACCCAATATACTTTGGACAAGAAATGTCATGGATCATGTGTTTATTTACTATGTCGTATGACTTCACCTTGTACTCATCCTTACTAGTAAATATTATCTCCCCATTCTTCTTGAAGTACAAAAAGTTAACCATAGGAACCATATCAATCGCGTATTTTCTAACCCAGGTGTTGGGCATACCATACTCCTCCATTACCCATAAATAACAAGTACTTGACCATAAGAAATCCAGCAGTGCGAGCGATTCACCGAAAATGACTTGGCGTTGATGCTTAACTTGTTTTAGTTCGTAGTCGTGGTTTGGCAGCGAAAAATATGAAAAGCTCAGACTTCACTTCAAAAGCAGCAATTTGATGGTCTTTGCACGGATCAATGCCACCATCCCGATCCGATGCTTTCGTGTTTTTTCTCCCTATCCAGTGGATCCACCCTGGAGGAAGAGCTCAGGGCCCCCGAACTGGAGTGAAAATGGTATTTGAGTGGAAAATCTCTTCCATGTATTCAAGTTGAGCGAGTACATTTCAACGATGACAATTCCAGATTCATTACCATCACCATACCTATCAGTTACGAGGTACAGAATCGCGACAACCTTATAATCGTTACTGGAGCTGTCGAATCCTAGGCCAAAAAGATAGGAATAACCCTTCACTTTGACATCCTCAAACAACCCAGCAGAGGAGTAAGCCACAAATTTTTTTAGTGTTGTATAGGAAGGAAGATGAATGCACTTCCGGATGCTTGGATTGCATAGAACTAGCTTCTTCATGTAGTCTATGTAGATATCGTTGTTATCATCGCAACCGAGCAGCAACGCAACCCCATTGACATATGCTTTGATTCTGTATTTGAAGTTATCCTGAAATTCATGAAAGTAGCGAAACTGGCTAATTTCTTCTAGTGTATCGCCCCGACGTGCAACAAGCGTTTTTTTGGTTTGCCGCAACCTCCATCAGGTAAGCTTCGTCCACATTGTTGGGATAAGTTGCCACATGTCGGGTACAAAAATTAGGACTATCAATCATAGACATCCATGTTCTACATACGCACCTGAATCTGAGTACTGACTACCTGAATCTGAGTACTGACTTGGCGGGCAAATTAGCAAGGACTTGGTCCCATATCTCCAGTGGTAGGAATTCATGTTGGTGGCACTTGCTCTTCGTCATGTTCATGCTAGGCATCTGATATTAGTTTCCAAAGCCTCATATAAAAATCAAGATATATAATATTTCATTCACATATAATATTTCGTTCAAGCTTCATTAATTTGACAAGGATATATATCAAATCTTCGATTGCATCCATAATTTAAGAAAATCTAATCTAATCTAATATATATACCGTCTTACCCATCCTATTTTAAGCGAAGAATAACATGACGGTATGATAGGGCATTTAAAAATTTTAATAGATAATCAAGTAATTTTATTTTATCCAATTAATTTCTTACATTTGATTATAAATTGAACAATCGATATTAAATCTTGACGATATTGAATTTAACATAACTATTTGATCAAAAGTTAAAAAAATCCGAACAATCATATCTATAAACTTTAATGAATAATCTAGTATTTTTATTTCATTTAAACTAACAGAATCTTATCCAATTAATTCTGCCCTTTGATTATGAATTGAACGGTCAAGATTAAATCTTGACAATACTGACGTTATTATAATGATCAAATCTATAAATCTATAATGAAATACAAAACTAATTAACCGTTATATCTCATATCATTTATCAAAACATTTAATCATAACAATATCTATGTCAAGCGAGATCTCTATTATTTTATAAATCAAAGTTTATAATGGATCCCTTAACCTGTATAGTTCTTTTTTTTAATCTAATTTTATATTTCAAATAATATAATATAGACATCTATTATATATTAACTACACAAAACATGCAGATTGTATTTATCTATTCATTATTATTTAGACAATGAATTCGTCAATCCCTAAATCACTATTCAGATATGAATCGATTAACCTTCATATAAAACCATCAATAAAACCATTCCAATCAAATAAACATTCATATCTATATTATCGGTACCCATCAATATAATCTCTATGGATCTCCAGATTGCATTTTTCCTCCAGGAAAGTCCTGATTGTCACAAGACAAGGAAAGATTGTGAGCTATATAATCTCATGGAACATGAGGTTCTGAGCTATATCCAATGCTGAAAGACTGTCACAAGACAAGGAAACAGGCAGCAGATCAAAGATATCAAGTTCATTCAATAAACGAATTAACCATTCTACCTCTGAAGCTGCTTGAGACATAGCTTGATATTCAGCTTCATAGGATGATTCGATATTGTATCTTGCTTTTTAAACTTCCAACTTATAGGTGGTTCACCAAGTAACATTCACATAATCTGTCACTGATCTCCTTGACACAGGACAAGCCCAGTCAGAGTTACTGAAGGCTTTTAAACTTAATATATCACTTGCTTTTAATAAAATACCCTGTCCTACTGTCCTCTTTATGTATCTAAGGAGATGATATACAGCAGCAAGATGTTCTTCGGTGGGATTTTGCATAAATTGACTTAAATTTTGGACTGCATATCATATGTCTGGCCTAGTATTCGTAAGGAAATTTAATTTGCCAATTAAAACTCTGTATATTCTTGGATTTTCCAGGAATGGGGAAGCATCATTTGATGCTTTCCAGTTCAAAGGTAAAGGAGTAACAGGAAGCTTCATACCAGGGAGAGGAAATTTTTTGAGGAGTTCTCGACTGAACTTTTTCTGAGTGAGAATTATTCCATCTGCACAATAACTTGCTTTGAGATCCAAAAAATAGTTCAAGGAACCTAGGTTTTTTATACTAAACATGGAATGCAAATAAGCTTTAATCTCTTCTATAGCAAATAGATCAGACCCACTTATCAATATGTCATCGACATACACAGCCACAATGGTTATAAAACCAGAATGTTTCTTAATAAACAAGGAATAGTCGTTTTTGGACTGAACAAAACCATTCACTTTCAACACTTGTCTCAACTTATTAAACCATTATCTTGAAGCTTGGTTCAATCTATAAAGGGATCTTTTAAGTTTACATACCTTGTTTCAGGATTGAGCATACCTGGAGGAGTCTTCATATAGATGTCTTCATGTATATCTCCATGCACGAAAGTGTAATTCACATCAAGTTGATGTATAGGTCATTTTTTGTATGCTGCAACTGCAATCAAGGTTCTCACAGTAGCCATCTTCACAACAGGAGAGAAAGTCTCAGTGAAATCCTCTCCCTCCTTTTGTGAATAACCTATTGCTAATAATCTTGCTTTAAATCTTTCTAGGCTTCCATCTGCCTTAAGTTTCACTTTATACATCCATTTCGATCCTATGGCTTTTTTTCCTGTTGGTAGACTAACAAGATCCCAAGTATTATTTTTTGAGAAAGCTTCTAATTCTAATTTCATAGCTTCTACCCATTCTGGTATGCATGTTGCTTCTTTATGAGGAGGGCTCAGTATAAGAGTTGATTGATTTTATCATCTCCTGTGCTGATGCTGACAAACAATAGTACTTTACTAAGCTTCCTAGCCTAGGTACCTTATAATGTTCATAGTCTTTTAAGTATTTTAGAGACTTAGTCTTTTCATAAACAATTAGTATAAATTGGTTGCTTAGGTCCGATCTTAATTCTTTCTATATGCATCACTTGTGCTCTTTTTCCATTTGGCATAGTGATATAACAAGGATGAGAAACTGGATTATATGAACTAAATAAAGACGGATTCAGTGAGATGTGGTCACTCGTACCACTGTCAATAATCCATCCACGCCCAATGTTATAAGTAAAAGGAGAAGCCTCCATACCTGCAAGCATCCCAACAGTGTTCTTTGCATTTCCTCCAAGATGGTCCTCTGAGATTCCAAGCCTTCCTAGCAAGGCCATGAGTTGTAACTTGGTCCCTATTCAGTCCTTGTGAGGATCTTGCAGTACTCATTCCTTTATCTTGTTCTGTGACCACCATTTCAGGTCCTCATTCTCCATTCTCACTCAAATGTCCTTGGTTGTCCTCATTGTCAAATTCTGCATTTGCTGTCACTTTGGTCCCCTTTGTGTTCGAATTTCCAGATGAAAAACCATGTAACCTATAACATTTCTCAATGACGTGTCCTGCCTTCTTACAATATCCACAAAACAACTGAGTTTTCTTATCTCCCCTTTTTCCTCCATTGGCATTTTTGGATTGTCCCTTTCCATATTTATTATTCCTTGAGTACAGCGCAGCTGAATCAGATTAGATAACTGGTATATTGTACACATCCCTCTGTTTTTCTTCTTGCATCACCAACTGATAAGCTTGAGAAATATTGGCTAATCATAAAGATATTCCCCCTAACAGTCCTATAAGAATCATTTAATCCCATAAAAATTACATTAAACTTCTGACTTTGCAAAAGAGAGATGAATTCCTTGCTCGCACCACAAGTACATGGAGGTATTTTGATCAAAGCCGCGTACTAATCCCAAAGACGTTTGATCTTAGTGAAATACGTCGAAACAGACAAATTTCCTTGACTAATCTGACAGAGATCCCTCTAAACTTGAAAAATCTTTGCCCCATTGGCTTGTCTAAATCTTTCTTCCAGTTCATCCCAGATCTCAGAAGCAGATTTACAATAAATGATGCTTTCAACAATCTCATTTGACACTGAATGAAGGAGCCAAGAGATTATCATATTGTTACACCGTTCCCATTGAGGAAGAAAAGTTGAATCTTGATCTGATTTCTTCGTGATTCCTTTGACATACCCTAGTTTGTTCTTGTCTAGGAGGGAAACTTCCATCGCTCGCCTCCAATGGCCATAGTTATCGCCATCTAATGCCTTGCTCGCCAGAGAACTGCTTGGGTGATCCGAATGATGCAAAAACATTTCGTGGGACGCATCAATTTGGATATCGTTTGAAAATCGATTTGGGGGAGCGTCCTGTTTGTCCGTTCTCGAAGTCATTGATTCTGATCACGATGAAGGAATCACACTCGATTCGATTGATTAGATCCCAAATTCGCAACCTCGCTCTGATACCATGAATGCATTTGATCTTGATTGAAGATCAATTCATCAACACCTTCGAGTTCTTCATCTCAACTCCAAGAACAAGAGAGGGAAAGCGATTTTAGAGAGGAAAAAAACAATTTGATTATGAAAAATCTAATTGGTACATCGTGTCTAGTAACTTATTTATACTAAATGTGTCGAAAGACATAACTACCCCTAAGACTTCTTCCTAATTACAAGTATGACCTAGACAATACAAAACATCCCTTCTTCTAATACGTTTACATTCAATACACTCAAGACCATGATTCTAAACCCAAATATACATGTCGATCTCGACTCAATGCAGCTTAACATAAACATGATATCCGCTTCTACAACTATTTATTAAACCATTACAACTTAATAATTAATATTATTTATTATCTATAACTTATAACTTTATGATATATCAAATTCAATCTAACAATATAATCAATACTTATAATACCAAAATATGAATTGTTATAATTATGATTATTTATTCTATCCTACTCATAACATAAACTTATAGTATGTGGTTAGAGACAATCAGAGACGGATCTATCTAGGGGCCAAAGGGGTGATTCGGCCTAAGAAAGATATTCGATGTTTTCTCCCATTATTTTAAGGCATGAAAATGCCCAATTTCAGGCCACACAGTCATGGTTGAGAAGAGGTTTTGCAAATTAGGATCTTCTACAAAACTAGGAGAAGATAACACATTTGTGGGTCTGTTCAATTGGGATGGTTATGTCTTGGGCTGGATACTTCATGACCCATGTAAATATAAAGTGGTCTATGAACATGGAAAAACCTCTATCATATTATCTACTCATATTAGTTTATTTTTTCCATCTCTCCGTTGCTTTTCTTTCCTCACACTCGCTTTTAAGTTTCAAAAATCCTTCACAAAATTAGAGAAAATATCTTGGTTTGTTTATTATGTATTTTATGAGTAATGTTAGGACATACTCCTAACATTTTATAATCATCATATTTGTAAAATACTAAAACACTAGAGTTTAAATGAAACCCTTTCACTTGTAATCCATAATTTGTAAAAATTATGTTAAATATTCCC
>JAOVYX010002978.1:0-11322 GCA_035668315.1 Drosera spatulata
CCAGACCCCTCCATGTGTCGGTAATCTTGCGGGATGCCCAAATCATCAAAGAGGAAAGTAAACATGTGCAAGCTCTCGGGATGATGAGAGAAGAAATCGAGTATCCTCCAGTTTTCTTGGATGTGGGACTTGGGGTTTGGTTTAAGAGCATGGACCATATCTGGGAATTTCATGCCATCACGAACAAAAAACACAGGGAAGTTGTTTCCAACCATATCAAAGTTACCCTGCAACCAGGTGGCATGATCATGCCAAGAAAACCACAAAACCCAAAAGCGTTTTGAAAATACAAATAAAAGCAGCTTAAACATAATTTGAGGTGTGGAAAATGGGCACTTTCTGTCTTCGCCAATGAACTAAACTAGATAAAAAAGACTGCATAGATGCAACTGGCGCTCTATAAACACTTGCCTCTCTGGTATAAAACTTCACGGCAAAACCACGAGGGTCCCTGAGGGTCTCAGGACTTCCACGCTCATGGATGACGGTGGAAAAGCGAACAATCACAGGAGTCTGGACACCAGGAGCCCTCAGGAAATCAGCACATGTGAAGTTAGTGATGTCATGGGTGACCTCGAAAAATCCCTTCGCACTTGCTCCCCTGGCATGCACAACACGCTCAGGGATCCTCTCCCGATCAAAATTAGCAAGCTTCTCAACCAAATGATAATCCTCCAAGAGAATGGGACCTGCGTGATGAGATTATATCAAATCAACATAACTTGCATATGGAGGACACTATGAATACACCATGAGTTCACGACACCATTGCCGAGTGGGATCTTATAGTAAGCAGGATTATGGTCGATATCTGAAGGATTGCTATTGATTTCCCTCTCAAGTATTTTTCTAGATATTACTTATATCCGAGTACTTATTTGGATTAGAAATAATGGGTGGTGGTCATCAGCACAGCACGAACTAGCATTGACAAAAAATTAGTCCATAAGGATCAAAGGAGACTGCAAATATGGGTGAAAATAAAAAGGAAATGTACTGAGGGAGCGGGTACAGAACAGTTTTTCTTTTTTTAAAGAAAATCATAACAAACACACAGCACTCTCTAACTAGGTCATCAGGAAACATAATGACCATTAATTTTACTGAAAGCAGCAAGCAAGAAAATAATGCAAGTAGTTCCTTTGGACTAATGCGAAAATTTTCACAAGAGAACTGTCTGTTACCTTCTTTTTTCTACAACACACGATTTCCCCTAGTTAAAAAGATGCTACACCACCCACCATGCATTAACAAAGACCAATCATGCTTACGCTGTATTCAATTACCCACTTAACTAGTGGCAATGAGTACTACAAATAAGAGACCGCAACCAAGATTGTAATACGAGCAGCACCACATCACTCAACAATCTATTGTCAAGGATACAGCCTTGCACATATCAGTCCACCATCTTACATAATCATTTTCAATTAGTGTCATTCTCTTTCCTTTATCAGAGTATAAAAGACCCCTAAGTGGAACTAACCAAATCATACTAGATCCCCAGAGCACATAGCAAAGTAGGCCTGCTTTCTTGGGACAAAAACAAGTACCTATAGGTGCCCATATCTACAGAAAGTTCTTCTGACATATAGTCAAGCCCCAGCCAAAGCCATCAACTATGAGTACAACCTAACAACTCATTCGTATGAGCACTTAATTTGATTATACATCGCTTGTAAACGTTTTTGGTAGACCCCGATTTTGTTTAGATAGTGTTTCAGAAACCAGTAATACCAGCTCATATGCACAAACTTGAATCAGTCACCCACTCATCAAACAATCATACACGACTATCAAGTCCTCCTAAGAAAACAAGTCTATCAAAAGTTTGATATGATGGCACAAAGTCCATACTATTATGCATCCTCACAACATAAATATTAATCACAGGAAAAATGGGGTATTAATCACAGGAAAAATGGGGTGTATGTCATGACGTAGATGTCTTGACGTAGATGTCTCTACTAATAAATGAACGGTTGAGATTTAAAACAACGCATTTGTCAAAGAAAAAAAACCAGCACAAATGAAGGGTTAAAATTAAAACATGATATGCTAATCTCAACCTTCATTTCTAACCGTTGATATCTCACCAGACACACCCATATCATCATATGATTATCTCCATTAAGTATAGCAAGCGAAGTTTTATTAAAAAAAGAAGAAGAAGTATAGCAAGCAAAGCTCAAAGGATTCCACCAATCCAATCTCAACTTCGAATAATCTCCCCCCTACATCACGCATTCTCCAACTATATCAAACCCAAATCAATACCACAATCAACCAGAAATACATAATCATATATAAGAGGAAGAGGATGATTAAGTACCTCTGGTGCCGACCGTCAACGAGGAGTTGTTGTTCCACACAGGCGCACCGGAATTCGTCGTCCAGTATGGCGAATCGTGCGCGCTCGACGGACGAAACTGCAGTCACAAAACACACACCAATACCAAATTCCAAATCACAAATCAAAACCTAAATCGATTTCGATAACGGAATCGATTGAGAGATGAGCAAGATCAGCGAATCGGATTCGATTCAGCGATGGTGAAATGGATATATACCTTGTATGGATCCATGGCGGAGAAGAGATGCGAGAGCTGCGAGTGTTGATGGAGATGAGATAGGTTGCTTGAGAATGGGCGAAATGTGGCGAGCACGGTTGCGCTCCACAAAATATAATGGTATTTTGTGGAGAAGAAATTCAATTTCCTTATGGTTTCTGGTTTCTTCCATGTCTTCAATGTGTTTCGTTATATCACATGATCACGTAAGTAAAACACGATGAAAAATAAAAAATAAAAAATAAAATACAGATCTAGTTGTGGAGAAATAGTAGTTCTAACTTCGCCCCATGCTTCCTGTAAATAATACTCAATCCTTTTCTAATTATAAGTAGTTTTTTGAATATCATATTTGTTAAGACGAAATTTAATTCTTATCGTGAAACGATTAAATATTATTTTTTAAAAAAATTATCATAAAATATTAATTATAATTAAAGTTATATACTTTAATCTGATATCAATGATATAAGTTTCTGACGTCATAAAAACGATAAATAAAATTATTTAAAATATATGTTGATTTGTATAATGATTGATAACAATATTACTTATGATACAAGACAGAAAAAATATAATTTTTTTCCGTTTAAAATGGAATATTAATGATCAATGTTACCTGATTATCCCAGACTCAAAGGGCGAAACGAGGCGAGTCTCATGAAAATTTAAGTGCATATTTGTGTTTTGCATTTACACAAGTATTTCATTTTACTCTTGATATATGATAAAATAAAACTCCAATATTAAAATTTTTAATTATAAAATAAAATTTATTACACTTCTCGTCCTATAATTTTTATAATACTTATTATTTTGAGTCGTTCCATAAATCTTATAATAATGTTTATCTTATTTTCTCATAGAAATAGTTTTATATTAAAATAAACATAATATTTTAGTATATTCCATTATCCTTTTTCTTATTCTCTGTCATCCTTTAACATCAAACCCATTATCATTATAAAAACACACAATATAATAATTAAAATATATCAAATTTAATATATATATATATAAAAAATCGATCGAATTAAACTATTATAAAACATATTGAATTGAGGAAGTATGTGTTTTTACCCTGGGTTCTTTAAAATCTCATGATTCCGTTATTGCAAACACTGTCTTGATTGTCCCAAAAACTGTCTCTTGTTAGGAGGCCGATCCTCGATCGTGGGATTCCAACAGCACATAAGTATTATTCAATTATTTTTTATTATTTTTTTGTATTTAAAAAATTGGAGAAAAAAAATTAAAATCCTATAAAAAAATCTAAAAAAACTTAATGAAAATAACTTTATAAAAAATTATATCTCTAAAAAACTCAATTAAAAAATAAAAATAATCCTTAATTCATTAAACAAATCTGAATCGTTGGATCGAAAATCCGACGATTCTTATGCTCCGCAACATACTAACAACACCTTACCAAACAGCAGTCGATCTCAATCCCTCTTATAAATAGGAGTAAAACTTGTTTGTCCCAGAGGGATGCACATCCTCTGCAGTTGGTGTTTGGTGTTGTTTGTTGTTATTTTTGTTGTGTTTTTTCTTTTTTTAAGTTTGAAGAAAAAAATTAAAATCATATAAAAAAATATCAACTAAAAAATATAAAATCTAATAAAAATAACCTCATTAAAATTATACACATAAAAAACAAATAAAAAAATAAAATTAAAATTATCAAATAAATCTAAATCGTTTAGATAAAAATCTATTGATGTAAATAAGATACTGTTGTCTCCTCAACTGTGGGGGATCTCAAATCATCCCGGAGATGGTCTTGATAAATTTCAAGTCTCATACCGTAAGGCAAATATTTTTTTATTTTTTACAATATGTAACGATATTTTTTTTCGTCTTAAAATCTCGTGGATCTAGCACACGCATTGTTTTGATATTTGTGGGACCGACATCAGATTTTCTAATGTACAAACCATCGAAACTAGTGGCGAGTAGATAACGCTAAACTGAAACCACGAATATAAAAAAACGAGGAAATTTGAGATAGCAATGCCTTTGGTGTCTGAGCCTTATCCGAATTTTGGAGATTTATATGACACGAACCAATCTTGGCGAGCCACGTAGACAAACAGACTACCTTAAAAAACGGCTTCGATGAGTTTGTGTGTGAACCCGCCAACGAAACCTTACGTTCAACGGAGTCAAAATTATCCGTGGTGCGAATCAAAACCTTATCTGATGCTGTTATGCTTGTATGTCAATCTGATATGAACAATGAAATTTAAAATCCGATTTAAATATCTTTCAGATAGGATATCCTTGTAAAAAAAAAGAAAGAAAAAAAAAAGATACCTAATGGAATGTTCTGTGGGCCACTGGTTAAGCAAAAACAGTATCATTCTAAACAAGGATCTCGACCACAGTACTCAGGATTAATATGTACAATCAACGACGTATTACACAAAAGCGGATGCTCGTAAAAAGATCTCATGAACATCGGAGGAGGAACCCGGCAATGCCTAGGTTTCTTCTGTGCCTGAATAACTAACCAAAGATACCTCAAGGAATTTGCTCATATTTACTCATGAGCTGTAATATCGAACTAGCTTTCCTGTGTGCCCTATTCGTGCCATTCTTAGTGATCTCGACCAAATGCTCGTAAACACCATACTGAAGCGCGGCAAGCAAGAAAGAAGAACCGGATATTCCTAGCTCGAGCAGAACAGCCGCGGCACCTTCCTTGTTCTTAGGGGTACCATGTTTCATAAACTCGACCAACGTTTCGATGAACGTTAACTGCCCTATCTCTTGCCTGCCTTCGGGGTGCGACACCAGAAGCAAGAGTATAGATAAGGACTCGTCGATCATCCCCAAGTGGTTATCCTTGAGCAACTGAAGCAATGGTTTCACAATCCCTGCTTCGACTGCCCTCGCCTTGTTCATGTTGTTTAAGCATAGGTTGAACAAGGCAGTCGCGGCATCCTTTTTACCACGGACCGTCCCATGTTGCAATAGTTCCACTAGCGGAGGGATTCCGTCGGATAAGCCTACTGTTACTTTGTTCTCATCCAGCATTGACAGGCTGAATAAGGTGGCTGCTGAGTTCTCCTTAGCTCCAACATTTCCGTGTTTCAGTACTTCTATGATCGAAGATATAGCTCCTTCTGAGGATATCAGTTTCTTGTTGGTGTCGTCGATAGACAGGTTTAATAAGGCCGTGACAGCATGTTCCTGAATCTTGGAATCGGGATAAGAGAGTAGCTGAACCAATGGAGGGATTCCACCACAGTCGGCGATTAGGACTCTGTTCTCAGGATTTTCTTTTGAGAGTAGACGTATACTTTGTACAGCCTCTTTCTGCACTACTAGCCTAACGGAGGAAAGGTCTCGAACGAGGGACATTATTTTCTCTCGGTTCTCAGCAGTAGTGGTGTCTTCTGTGCATAATGCTGCATTCTTATTTGGAAGCTGAATATTGTTTTTCTCACACCATTGCAAGATGAGGTTCTTGAGAGCGTAATTTGGTGCCAATGACAGATGATTCAACACTTGCCCCGTCTTTGGACAAGTTCTTCTATTAGAATCCAACCATTTCTGAATGCTTGCCCTTTCATATGTCTAATATACAAGAAAACAGAAGTTCAATGACATGAAAGTCTGCCATCCGCTTATACATCAATTGCTCAACCTAGGGAGATGAAGACAAAAACACGAATTGATCCAAGGATATGGACATGCTGCGACTCACTAGAATAAACGTGCATGAACGTGCATGAATATTAAAAGTTTATATCCTTCCTTACCTTAATGGAACTTCAAGGCCTAGATGATGAGGACTAGTAGCTCCACTTAAACGAAATCTCTAAATGTTAATGAGAGTCGAGTTGTGCAAGAAGATTACCTGTCCAGTAGTGACGATTACAGGATCTGTCATTATTTCCAAAGTGATGGGACAAAGAAACTCTTGAGGAATATCCAGGGGGTGGGCCTTGACAGAATCCTGATTTGGCTTCACTGGTTCCTCAAACAAGTCGGTCTCTTCTATTCCCGCTATATGTTTGAATTTGTTTAGAACATTGATGATTTTTTGGGTGTTTTCAGCATACTTTTCGCCTTTTTCCTTTGCGAGTTTCCTCACTGCCGCGGACTCTTCGTTCAAGTCTTCCACTGTTTGCAACTCGAGGTTCTTAGCCAGCCTCTTTATCATGGCAATGTCGGCGTTCCTGTCATCTTCTTTGCTGAACACAACCATCATGTCCATGGCTAGCTCCATATCTTGTGTATCCGTTCTACGCTTCGCTCTCTTCAGTTGAACGCACATGAGCTCAATCTGAAAAAACAAATATTGCTTAACCCGCAGAGAGCCATAGAACAAGATAGACACGACTGGAAAAAGATAACTTCAGATTGAGTGAAAGAAGTCGACCAGCACATAATACCCCAATACAATCTCATAACATTAGAAACCTAGGATTAGCTGTATAAAATGGTATACCTGCTCCTTTGTTTCGTCGGATATCCCAAGCTCATCGAATGGCATCTTGTCCAATGCCTCGCTTAGCTTTCCATTGACAGATTGGAACATACCCACCATTGTCTCATACTCCAAAGCCTAAATTCAACACATGATACGAATAAGATACAATCAAAGAATGCAAGAATTATACAGCAAAAAATAGATATTCCCACAAACATACCAGATAAATCTTGCTTGATTCAGCAGATGTCTTGAGCAACCTTTTTGCGGCAAACAGCGCCTTCTTCAAATCACGCAATGCAGGTTGCGCCGTCTCAGGAATAGGCCCTCCGAGCTCCTTGATCTCGTCCAAGAACGGCGAAAGCAGCTTGATTCGTCTCACGAGGCTCGAGCTCTCCTTCCTTTGGGTCACCCTGTAATCCCCGATAGAGCAGAACGATTCTATCTCTCTCTCGACAACCTGGATCACGTCCATGATCTCTTTCGGGCTCGGGAAACTAGTCATCAGGGAATCATCATCGAAGAAGTCGTCGATGCTTCCTCGTTTACTGTCCCCTGCTGCAGCCATTGTTGCGGCCAGGGGCGGTATCAGGTTCTGGGATTTGCTTGTTCGCAACACATTCATGATGGATTATTGATTGATTAACTGAATTGTTGATGGAGGGAAATGGATAGAAATGGGAAATTGTTTCTGTTTTTTCAGTTTTATCGAATTTTCTCGTTGGCAAATGGATTTGTTTAGACTAATCCTACGAAATGAGTGGATTGGGTTAGATACTAAAAATATATATTACTTATGCTATCCCTATGCCTAATGTCATCAAATACCCAAAATCCAATATGATAACTATGCTTAATAGGCTAATTGACACGAGCCGTTTGTTAAATATCCAACAGAAAAGAAAGCAAACCAGACACCCGAACATCATTCCGCGGACAGGTTTCTGCATAGACTACGGAGGAAATATGAGCCCCACGACTAGTCACAGAAGAACTCGGGCTAAATTAACCCGAACGCGATGCACAAGATCAGACTTACAACCATACAGCTAGTCCTATAAGATAGCCAGACTTTAGTACTCATACGGTGAATCATTCGACAAATGAAAGTTTTGACAAGCTGATAAACATAGATCTCCAAGATCAAATGGTAATTCTCTTGGGACAAGGAGAATACCATATCTCATACTTCAATCTGTAATAAACAGTACATTGTCTATTTCAGCTTTTCGCCAAAGCCATAAAGCATTCAAATAATCAGATGCTTTAACAACAAATGAAGAGATCCGAGGTTCGTACCTATATCCACCAAACAAAAATCCAGAAAGAAACATTTAGGCTACGAATCTTAGCTAGCTGCTGCCGTATCAGCATCACTAACTTCCATCATTAAATCGAACACCAGATTGGCAGCTCCAGCACCCGCTGCTTCAATCATCTATCATATACTTTTAGAAAAGAAGGAAAACCTGCAAGCAATGAAGTATACCCGAAAAATCCCTCTTCTCAGATCAGAAATGGAATAACAGCTTTTCTTCCCTTGGGGTAATCCTCCCCGAATTTCTGCAAGTACCACCGATGATTTGCACGGGCCCTCGGCACCAAGTTTGCACATGTGTACAGGAAGAACCCGAGCCCTGCCCACGACCAAGTCATCACGGCCCAGCTCAACCACTCCACCAGCTCCCAAAAATAGTTTGGGCAGCTCACCACCTCAAACCACCCACCTCTCGGAATCTTGTACCCTTCACCCTGGGCTTTCAGACCCACCAACACCATATCCGCTCTGGCATTCATTGTCATACCAAGCACAAAAACCGCAAACCCGCCAGCAAATCGCCACCAGAACCACTGATCTCGCTCATAGTCGCCATAGTGGGATACCCATCTGGCTTGGAGATAAGAGTTCAGCAAGTTGAAGGCAAAGGCAAGGAGCGCCACGAACACGGGAAAATCACGGGCTGTTTTGGTATTGGAAGCACTAGCTTTGCGGAGGCGGAGAGGGTAGATGCAGGTGCGATGCATATAGTGGAGTAAGAATACGGATAGGAGAGAAAGAGATCTCAGGTTGGATGGGTGCTGACCAAATGAATAGATCAGAAGACTTAAAAACACCGTCGGGCTCTCCATGAGGAACCAGGCCAGAGACGGCGAGATCGTGGGGCCCCAACCGGAGTGACGATGCTTTCCATATGGTGCCTGGATGAATAAGAGGGCTGCCGACGTTGGAGGACCGAGGAAGTAGAGGGAGAGGAGGCATTTGTGATAAAGGGATTCATCTTGTGCCCATGATCCCATGGCCATCTCCTGCTTCTACAGGTTCACTGCTGCAATGGTGCATGGAGCAAGATCAATACTCTTCTATCTCTTAACCACTAAGCTAGCTTTAAAAGCAAAAAAAAAAAAAAAAAAAAAAAAAAAAAAAAAACAGCCTCCTGGATGTACTTTGATTACTTAACGTGGGATCTCATGAAACACATATAGTTTGGTCCCATTGAGAGCAAAACAAGACAGTATTTACGAGCGAAAAAACGGAGAACATGAAAGGAAGAAGGGGAGTTACTGTATGCTATACAAATTATTGTTCTCACTTCCCATTGAGGCCCATATGCATAACCAACTGAAATTGACATCCTATTCTAAACAGATTAGTAGGCAACTCCAGGAATAATCATCACCTTTTAGCTGTTGATACTCTTTTTTATAGGATGGGCCAGATGAAAGAATACAACTCAAATATGTCACATTTTACTACTTGTAGTTGTAGCTAACTAGCTGAAGTAGAACAATTTTGAACTTCCGAAAATATGTTCACTTCTGGAAAGTTTTTAGAGATTGGCAACTAATTCTTACACGTCAAATGTTCACTTTTTTTTTTGAACTCGTCAACGTTATTATTGATGCTATACTAAAAGGCAAAGTGTATAAACCCAGAGAGAGAGAGAGAGAGAGAGAGAGAGAGAGAGAGAGAGAGAGAGAGAGAGAGAGAGAGAGAAGAGGACAATCCATAAAAAATGACTTACAAGGGCAACAGACATAAAGAGGTAGACTAAGGTCACGAAGCCAAGCCTTGATCTAATCCAACATATTGTTCAAGATACATATACGTCTAACAGGAACTGCCATTGATGCTGACCAACCTGCAATGTGAGATATCACACACTGAACATGTGTTAGTGTCATGTTATTCTCCTGAAACAAGCAACCTACTTCACAGAAATTGCCTCAGTACAAATGCTTTGCATATGATGGCAAAGAACATAAAAAGATGAGTAACGATCTCCTTTATTTGGAATGTGAGCAACCGAGGCAAGAAGAATATTGCAAACCCTGAAATCTTCAGCAGTCTTCAAGTCGAGAATGCTTTGCTTAAGTCGGCTTTCTCCAAACAAGGCGTAGGTTGTTTGAACATACAGAACATAGATAACTAACACGACATCAGCTTTTGAATTACAATAGTTCGCCTGTTCAAGGGGAATAGACCTTTTTCCCCTCCAATGCACAAACATGATCATCGAAATCGAAAAACATTTGCCATAAACATGTCTTCTTCCCTTCTTGAGAAATGTCCAACATCCTTGCATATGTATGAAACCAACACGAGAAACATTCCCATTTTGAATGAATCAACGTAAACACATCGCAAATCTTTTCCCTCTAGTTGGCCACATTACTAGAGGGGACTAATCATCATATGCATAGGAAACTTGGCTACTTCACAAAAATCATTAGCCACGAGTTCAGGTTACTATTAGTGTAAAAAAATCTTGCCAAAATGATCATGTGATCAACCCTGGACGCAAGTCAAAATTTATCTCACACAATCCAGAGATATGGGACAAAAGAATTATATGAATAAAAACCTACAACAATAACACCTAACCAAGTGCTCTTGTCTTGAACAGGGTTACCCTTATGGGATGGACTAAACGTACACAGTCCTACCCTTATGAATCAAGACCTAAGGTCAGCCAAATATTTGTTGAGAATAGTTTACCTACATGGCATAGGGGAAAATTATAGAGGTATAGATCCTGAATCATTCCACTCCTTGTGAGATGGTTCTGAGTTCGAACCCTTTTATATGATATTAAAGCCCAATAGGCCCAGAGTCCAACGCTCCACATCAGGTGTTTCAAGTCCAAAAAAGACATTTACGCGAGAGAACGTGTACAGAATAGTTTACCCACATCCGCTGGGAGGAAAATAATACCACCCCCCCCCCTCAAATCCTCAATGAAATCCGCCATTGATACTACATGAGCTCAGTTGTACACCCTCATTGAACCTTCCCTGTTCGATCCACTTTCA
>JAOVYX010002979.1:0-11321 GCA_035668315.1 Drosera spatulata
AAACATTCCACATTAATCATTACACCTAAGATCTATAAACATCAATGATTGATCTAAGCGATTCAAAATGACTCAACTATTATCCCTACATTTCTCCTAATCTAAGCAATCCACCTTACTATCTAGTTTAGTTTTATCTATTTCTGAGTAATTAGTTTAGCTATAACCTGTTTAAACACACCCCCCCATTTCTAGAATAGTTATAGCTTTAGGTTAGTTTAGTTGGACAGTTCCGATTTTCCTGTGGGTTCGACCCTTACTTTCACTTTTACATTGATTCTATATTTATAGAGTGAAAGTGAGTGCTCATAAATATTAATTTGACGTGTAAACGACAGCACGCATCAATATTCCATCGTCATATTTGATTTAATAATCAAATATTTTCTGAGATTAACTATATAACCTTTAAGCACAATTTATTTTAAAAATCGTAACATTATATATTCATTTCAAAATTCCAAAAATTGTCGGGTATTACAGATGCTTATCTTCATTTTCTCGGTGGATGTGTACGTGATGCCTTGAAAATCCTCAGCATCCTTGGACTTTTCAATAAAGTCTAGTACCTCTTCGTCATATATTCTGCTTGTTTTCTCATAGAAGTACTTCAGTCCTGCATCTTGAATCAGCTCGGATATCTCCTTCACTTCATCTGATTCATTCTTCAACGTCTCGAAATCAAGAACTGCTCCCGTCTACAACTCAACCTTTCTTGTTGGGCTATGCTCTTGAGCTTGATCAGTTTTTGAAGGGTTGTTGGATCGAGTGTTGGCCATTTTAAGTAAAATTGAAAGAGTTTTTCGAGTTTGTGAAGTGAATTGTGAGAGTTAGGGTTTGCAATAGAGCGTAAGAGAGAGAAATAGAATGTTTAGAATGAGAGAGTGAGAGAGTAAAAGTATTTTTAGTTGAATTTTTTTTTCAAATTTATACTCTTTGAAAAAGTTACCTTTGTCATTTAATAACTAGTCGTTGCGCAAATTCAATCATTGATTTTGAATGTTGTGGAATTTTAGACAATCAATTTTAAAACATTATTTCTTTCTAAAAATAAAAATACAGTAGGATAAAAATAATGCTGGTGTGCATTCCACATGTGAGTGGAGAAGTATAGCATTTTGGCTATTTTACTGATTTAAATCAATCATACCCAATTCACCTCGGAATTGAATAAACTTGTTCTCATTAAGAGGATTTGTAAAAATGTCTGCAATTTGTTTTTTTGTTGGAATATATTCCAATTTAATGTGACGTTTTTGCACATGATCTCTGATAAAGTGATATCTAACATTAATATGCTTGGTCCTTGTATGAAAAACTGGATTTTCTGAAATTGCCATTACAGGCGTGTTCTCACAAAATATTGGAGCTTTTGAAAACATTATACCGTAGTTTGCAAGTTGTGACCTCATCCATAGTACTTGTGCAACACAGCTTCAGGCAGCTATGTATTCTACTTCTGTAGTAGAGGTTGACATTGTGGTCTGCTTCTTACTGAATCACAAAATTAGTCTTACACCAAGAAATTGACATGAACAACTTGTGCTTTTTCTATCAACTCTACAACCTGCAAAGTTTGCATCTGAATAGCCTGTTAGTACAAAATCTGATTCCCTAGGATACCATACACCCAAATCTGGATTTCCTTTGAGATATCCCAGGAATCTCTTTACTGTAGTGTAATGAGTTTCTTTGGGATCAGATTGATATCTTGCACATACGCAGACTGAGTACTGGATATCTAGTCTGCTTGCAGTAAGGTATAAGAGTGAGCCTAGTATTCCTCTATTCATTGTTTGTCTTATTTCTTTTCCACTTTTATCCTTAACAATTTTTATGTAAGTACTCATAGGCGTTTTCATATGACTTGCATTTTCTAATCCATATTTCTTGACTGTGTTCTTCAGGTACTTGGCTTGATTTATAAATATCCCACTTTCTAACTGTTGCATCTGAAGTCCTAGAAAATATTTCAATTCTCCCATTAAACTAATTTGAAATTTAGATTTCATTAATGCACCTAATCTTTCACACAGTTTGTTGTTAGTGCGGCCAAATATAATGTCATCAACACAAATTTGCACTAGGAGAATATGTTCCTTATGCTTTTTAAGAAATAGGGTGATATCTATCTTTCCTCTCTGAAATTTATTCTCACATAGAAAAGTTGAGAGAGTTTCATACCATGTCCTTGGAGCTTGTTTTATGCCATATAATGCCTTGTCTAAACTGTAGACATGATGTGGATCTTCAAAGTCTTCAAATCCGGGAGGCTGTTCAACATATACCTCCTCTTGTAGCTTTCCATTGAGGAAGGCACTCTTCATATCTATTTGATAGACTCTGAATCCTTGATATGCAGCATAGGCAAGGAACATCCTTATTCCTTTCAGTCTTGCTACAGGGACAAACGTTTCATCAAAATCAATTCCTTCTGAACACCCACTTTTGCCACTAGTCTGGCTTTGTTTCTGATAACTGTTCGATTTTTGTCAATTTTGTTTCTGAACACCCACTTGCAACCAACAACTGGATAATTCTTGGGTCTTGGCACTAGATACCATATTTCGTTTCTTTGAAACTCATTTAGCTCTTCTTGCATGGCATCAATCCAGTTTGGATCGCTTAGAGCTTCATTTATTTTCTTTGGCTCCATTTCTGATATGAAGCATGCAGACAGGCATTCTCTGGTTATTGCTCTTCTAGTCTGCACAGGTGCATCCTTGTCACCAATGATGTCATCTTGTGTATGTGCTTTGATCCATCTCCTTTTGTCTTGATCAATGGTTGTGTTTTTCAGTTGTTGTATTGTGGGCTGCTCTGACTCTGCTGTATTATTGTTCTCTTCAGTGTGTACAGACTGCTAATCCTTTTCTGCAGCTTCAAAGCTCTTGCTTGTATCCTGTTCATCATCTATGCATGCACATTCCTCATCAAAGATATTAGCATCACGCATGGATATTTCATATTCATCAAAAGACACATGAACGGACTCCTCAACTGTTTGTGTTTTCTTGTTATAATACTGTAAAGGCTTTACTAGTTGTGGAGTACCCTAAAAAGGTTCCCTTGTCTGTCTTAGGGTCAAATTTTCCAAGATGGTATTTATCATTGTTATGTATATAGCATTTGCATCCAAAAGCATGAAAGTATTTGACACTTGATGTCTTTCCTTACCATAGTTCATAGGGGGTCTTCTTGTACAGCTTATGTATGAGGCACCTATTTTGAACATAGCATCCAGTGTTTACTGCTTCTGCCCAAAATCTTTTTGGTAAATCAGCGTCAGCAAGCATTGTTCTAGCACCTTCTATAAGTGTCCTATTTTTCCTTTCTGCTACACAATTTTGTTGAGGTCTTCTCGGTGCAGAAAAATTATGTTTAATGTCATGGTAATTACAGTAAACATTTACTCCTGTTTGATCAAATTCAGTACCATGATCGCTCTTAATTGTGATTAATTAAGTGCCTTTCTCATTTTGAATTTGTGTTAGGAATCTAGTCAGCAGGCTGCAAGTTTCACTCTTTTTGTGTAAGAATATTACCCATGCATATCTTGAATACTCATCTACAATAACTAGGGTATACTTCTTTCTATTTAAGCTTTCTACTTCTACTAGACCACAAAGATCCATATGTAATAGTCTAGTATTCTAACTGATTCTCATGAATTTAGAGGTCTAAAACTTGCTCTAGTCTGCTTTCCCTCTTGGCATGGTCTGCATAACTTATCCTTTTTAAACTTGATTTGAGGAAGTCCTCTCACCAGGTTTTCCGTGGACAATTTAGCTATTGTCTTGAAATTCAAGTAAGCTAATCTCTTATGCCATAACCAGTTTGTATCTTCAGCACCTTTTATATAAAAGCATGTAATCTCTGATGACTGAAATGAATTGAAGTCTACTGCATTGTTATTTCCTTTTCTAGTTCCTATTAGCTTGACTTCTTTGGTGATTTTGTCTCTCACTTGACATGAATCATGAGTGAAAGAGACATCATAATTTTTGTCACATAATTGGCTAATGGAAAGTAGGTTATGTTCTAAACCTTTAACATAAGCTACATCTCTAAAGATTAAGGAACCTGTACCAAGGGTTCCATAACCTTTAGTTTTACCTGTTTTGTCTCCTCCAAAGATGACTAGGGGTCCTTCTTCCTTTCTGTAATTTTCAGAATGCTTTTGTTCCCTGTCATTTGCCTAAAACATCCACTGTCCAGGTACCATGTTCCATCAAGTTGTTCCTGCAGCAAAGCATTGAAAGCTTGTACATGGTACGCACAAGTATGGATCCTTACTTGTTAGTTTTGGGAATCCACACTTGAATAATTTTCTTGTGTGGAGTCCAACATTCAAATGACTTGTGCCCAGGTTTGCCACATGTATAGCAGTAGACCCTTGGTCTTATTGCCCTAGGTGGTCTGCTAGTGTTTCTTCACCTCTTGTTTCAATCTTATGATTCCAGGCCTTCTACACCTTGTGGTGTTCTGTACCAGTTCGTGCTGGTACTTTGCTCAAGGATTTAACCCTTTGAGCTTGAGCAATAGAGGCCTTACTCCTCTGCTCTCCTTGTTCAGTATTGGCTTTACCCTTCTGCAAGACTTTTGTAGAGGTCTGCTTTGCCTCTTTTTGACTGGTTGTGACATTATCAATCACTTTTGAGTGTGAAAGATTATTCAACCAGTCCTTGTAACCTAATCCTACCTTATCATGCGAGGATTGACCCATGTTTAGCATCTTTTGCAAGTTCAGGGTCTTTCTATTCCATGTATCTACCTGAGCTTGAAGCTCAATAATTCTCATTGTGAGTGTTTCCACTACAGCGTGCAACTTCTTATATAGCCTGTTCACCTGCAGACGAGGTGTCACTGGTTTCCTCTTCAGCCATAGATCTTAGAATTTTCTCTTGAGCCTTGAAGGCCAGAGTTTTCTTCCTAGCCCCATCAATTTGTCTCTTCTGCTCTACTTCCAGGTTGTATGTATGCAGCACTCCATACAATTGTGCTAAGGACATCTTGGCAAGATCCCTGGACTCCCTTATTGCTGTGGTCTTTGTCCCCCAGATCTCACCAAATGATCTTATGAACTTCAAGTTGACTTCCTTGTAATCAAAAGTCTTCCCTAAAGTTTTGAGATTGCTGATGAGTACATTGAACCTCTCATAAAAGCTGGTCAAATTTTCATCAGATCTCGTTGAGACCCAATCATACTGCTACATCAGGGCATCCTTCTTGTTTTCCCTGATTTCATTTCTTCCTTCATTCCTGAACAGTAGAGCGTCCCATGCTTCCTTTGCAGTGGTTGTATGAACCACTATTTCAAACATATCATCATCAAGAGCTTTGAATATTTGATTTCTTTCTCTTTTGTCCACCAGCACCAAATCCCAGTCCTCTTTTGTCCAGAGAGACTTGGTTTTGTCTGCTTCCCTGGATGCATCAACTGGAACTGGCATCTTTGGAATATATGGCCCATCTATGATCACATCATGCATTCTTTCATCAATTAAATCCAAATGTGCAAGTATCCTCAGCTTCCAGTGATCGAATTTGTCAAAAGAGCATGCTAGTGGCTCTCCACTATGGGGGCATTTAGGTAGCTTTGGAGGAGCCATGATTTCTTCACAAAAGAAACTGTTAGTAACTTCTTTACAGAAGTAAATCAAAAGATATGATCTTTTCTTTCCAAAACTATTAAGTCTAGAAAGTCATGCTCTGATACCAATTGTAAGATCCATAGGTACAACCTAGAGGGGAGTGAATAGGTTGTTTTAAAATTTTTGGTGTAATACAGAGGAATAGTGATTTTCAGTACAATGATGTTCTTTGCAGACTATTAAGAAGGTCTGCAGCAGAGACTAAAACTTTGAGAGTTTGTCTCTGCTTGCTATTGTGATTGATTTCTAACAGTTATAACAATTCAAATCAATGAAAAGCAAATAAAGAACACATGATTTATACTGATTTAGACACTCATTATCAACTGATAGCTTATTTCAGTCTTCCCTTGGTGACCAGTTTAGTCAATCCAAGAGATGAGTTCATTATCTTATTTTTGGCTTACAAGATAACCCCTTTACAAGCTACCTAACTTGTCAAAGGTGAAGAACCTAGATCCTTTGCACATATCCTTCACTGGACTCTGCTGCAGCTTCTGTTCTTCCGTGCGGGCCATCTTACTTGAACAGTTTTGAATTCAGATTGCTTTTGCACACTTTGTATGTTCAGTCTCTCGTTCAACAACACTATTATTTGAGCTCTTTGATCCCCTTTTATAGGCTGAGGGAATGAACCCGTGACTGTGTACTTGACCTGATGATGACAGCTAGTCACATTGACTCCTTCACTGATGTTGACAGTTCATCGTTTTCTGATCCTCGTACTGTCACTCTGAACCTCAAATCTTTAATTTGATTGATCCTCAGACTTCTGCCCCAACCAGAGCAACCATCTCTGTTGCACTCCAGTCTGCTGCAACTCAGTCTATACTCAGCACCGTTGAAACATCGCCTGTACCCAGTCACTGCTGTAACCTTGTCTGCACCCAGATCTGATGCAATCCATGCATTGCTGTGTTGGCCCTTGTCTTCAAGATCAATCCTAAATCCTGAAGCATTTGCAGGTCTTTTGTTGTCCATGTATGTCTTAGTTGCTTAGCCTGTATCTGATGGCCCATAATGCTCTCCATCTGTGGCCGTCTGCTCTCTAGCATCTGACCTAGACTGCAGATACCTAACTAATTTCCAGCCTAAGCACACAAACAACATCATGGCTAATACTTCTAAGTTTTGTTCATCAATTTCTATACAACTTGGAGGGATTGTATATTTCTATCATTTCTCTTTCAAGTATTTTAGTGAAAATGTTTGTTACTTTTTTTCTTCAGTCTCACAGTATTCCAATTTGATATTTCCTTTTTCGTAGTGATCTCTTAAAAAATGATGTCTCACGTATATATGTCTGATTCTTGAATGCATGACCGGGTTCTTAGTTACACTAGTGGCACTTGAATTATCACAGAATATAGGTACGCATTCACATTTGATTCTAAAGTCACTTAACTGTTGTTTAAGCCATAAATTTTGAGCACAACACAAACCTGCTGCTATGTACTCAGCTTCTGTAGTCGACAGTGCGACATAGTTTTTTTTCTATGAACACTAAGAAATCAAACATGAACCGATTCTATGACATGTTCCAGATGTTCTTTTTCCTGACAACTAAGTAACCAGCAAAATCTGCATCAGCGTACCCTACGAGTTCAAAGTTTGCTCCTTTAGGATACCGTAATCCTAATTTTTGAGTTCCATTCAAGTACCTAAAGATCCTTTTCACTGCTTTCAAGTGTGATTCTTTTGTATTGGCTTGAAAACGAGCACACAAACACATAGTAAATACAATGTCAGGTCTACTTGCTATTAAATATAAAAGGGATCCAATCATACCTCTGTACTCTCTTTGATCCACACACTTACCTCTGGAATCCTTATCCATTTTGCAAGCAGTTGGAATAGGAGTATCACATGCCTTGGCATCCACCATCTTATATTTCTTCTGAAGTTTAACTAGGTACTTGTGTTGATGAATTAAGATTCCATGCTGGGATTGCTTGATCTCTAATCCAAGAAAGAAGTTTAACTCCCCTATCATGCTCATTCCAAACTCTCCTGTCATCAACCTGGAGAATTCATCACACAGAGATTCATTAGTGGAATCAAAAATTATGTCATCTACTTAGATCTGGACCACTAAGAAGTCCCAGGTTCTAGTTTTTTATTTTAATAGTCTTGTCCACTTCTCCTTTCCTGAAACCATTGAAAACCAGAAAGTCAAACAATTTTTCCTACCAGGCCCTAGGAGCCTGCTTTAGACCATAAAGAGCTTTGTCCAACTTATACACATAATCAGGATTAGATCGATCTTCAAAACCAAGTGGTTGTTCTACATACACTTCCTCTTTAAAGTTACCATTCAGAAATACGCTTTTTACGTCTATTTGGTAAAGTTTAAAGTTCATGTATGATGCAAAAGCAATCAGTAATCTAATTGCCTCTAGTCTTGCTGTAGGGGCAAAAGTTTCTTCATAATTAATTCCTTCTTCTTGACTGTACCCTTTACCAACTAGCGTAGCATTGTTTCTTGCCACCACACCATAATCATCAAGTTTGTTTCTAAATACCCATTTAGTACCAATGACAGGATGATCTTTAGGTCTAGATACCAAACGCCACACTTTGTTTCTCTCAAATTGATTAAGTTCCTCTTGGATGGCACAAATCCAATCATTATCTTGTAATGCATTAGAAATATCATGAGGTTTAGTGAGAGATAGAAAGGCACAGAATAGCAAACATTGATGTGTTGATTTGATGATGATGCCTTGGATCTTGTCTAGACTCCTTGGTTTAGTCCGTCAATCACTTGATTCAGTGGATGTGAGCATTTGTACTTCTAGTTACGAAGAGTCAGATCCTCATCATGATCATGTTCTTGTGAGGGCTGGTCTTCTTCAAACAGCCTTGCCAGTGACCAGTCCTCAATGACTTTCTCCACTTCCACTGTTCAGGGATCCTTCTTGATATTCACAGCAAGATCATCATCATCATCTTGCAATGAATTCGAAGTTGAATCAATCTCATCAAAAAGCACATGCATACTTTCTTCTACGCACACGGTTCTCTTGTTGTAAGCCTTATAGACTTTACTATGAGAAGAGTATCCTACAAACACAGCCTCATCACTTTTAGCATCAAACTTTCCAAGATTATCTTTATCATTGTTTAGCACATAACAAGTACAACCAAATTTCCTTAAGTGTGCTATGTTAGGTTTTCTTCCAAATAAAAGCTCATAGGGGGTCTTTTTAAGAATTGGTCTAATCAAGGCTCTATTAAGGATATATGCTGTTGTATTGTTAGCTTCTGCTCAGAAATTCCTTGGTGTCCAGCAACATGGTCCTTGCCATTTCTTCTAAGGACCGGTTCTTGCGTTCTACCACACCATTTTGTTGTGGTGTGTGTGGGGCTGAGAAATTATGATCCACTCCGTTTTTTCCTACAATAATCAATAAAAGAGGCATTATCAAACTTAGTTACATGGTCTGTTCTCATAGAAACTCATTTATGCTCAAATTGGTTTCCAACTTTTCGAATGAAGCTTTCAAATTCTTCAAAAGTATCACTCTTATTAGTCAAAAACATCACCCAAGTAAATCTGGAATAGTCATCAACAATAACAAAAACAAACCTACTTCCCCCTCTACTTCTTACTCTCATTGGACCACACAAATCCATGAGAATAAGTTATAAGGGTTTAGATGTATTTACCACTCCTTTTGCTTTGAATGAGGACTTAACAGGTTTACCTTTTGCACAAGGGCCACACAACCCTTAACTTTCATACCTCATGGAAGGTAGGCCTTCTACCTGATTTAAAGTGTTGAGTTTGTTGAGCTAATGGTAGCTTGCACGTCCTAAACGTTTATGCCAGAGTAGTGGTTTGTCATCCTATACACTTAAGCAACTGAGTTTCTTCTTGGGAATTTCATTCAGAGAGATCTTGTACACATCCTTGACCTGGTTCCCTTTGCAACTGTACATTTCCTGTATTCATATTCTTGATAGCACAGTGAGTTTTGTAAATCAATAGTGTTTTCATTATCATAAAGCTGTGATATAATCAATAAATTGTGCTTTAAACCTTTGATGTAAAGGGCATTGTCTATGGAGTATTGAAGTGTTAACCCAACATTACCAAAATCGGCAATCAAGCCTTTGTCGTTATTACTGAAGGTAACACTTCCTCTATTTGAGGCTTCTAGTGAGAGGAACAATGATTTATCTCATGTCATATGGCGTAAGCACCCGCTGTCCAAATATCAGTGCTACTCCCTCTCACCTGAGCCTGCATACATGGTTAGGTTCTTGATTTAGGAACCCATCTTTCGCTGGGTCCCTTCTTTCTAGCATTCCAGAGGATTGGAGTTGGTAGAACAGTATAACCTGCTTTCTTAGTAACTGAAATGTTAGTTTCATGAATCCTTTTCGATTTAGCACATTCATTCATGAAATCTCCTTTGTTACCACAAAACATACAATGTCGGTCACCAGGCAAGTCAATACACTTCTTTCTTTCCCAAGGTTTTCTTCTAATGACCTCTCTAGATGGTATACCTATAACTCGCTTGTTTGGCTTGTTCAGTAATTTGGATAAGTCAATTTTACCTCTTGAAAAGCTAATAAAGACCACACTGTCTTTGTTTACTGTTGGCGTGTTTAAGTTCAAATCACTACATTGTCCAGTGATAATTTTGGGTGGACATTTGATTTTTTCAGTGCTCGATTCCTTCACAAATCTGTACTTCATTTCAAGTTTGTTGTATTTCATGGATTGGTCCTTAATGATGGACCGTAACTCAGTATTTTTGCTCTTAGCCTACGTAACATTAAATTTAAGCAATTTATTTGATGCACTAAGTTTATCATTTTTCTGCTTCAGCTTTTCCTACTCAGTTGTAAGATTGGCTAGATTTTCCTCAAGAACATTTTTCTTAGAGAGCAATTTTTCATGAGTCTCAATCAAGGCAGTAAAAATTTCCATCACACTGTTCCTAGGCAAAATATGCATGTCTCCTTTCAGTGAATCAAAACCAATATTTACCTCATCATTCAGATGTTCTTCTTCATCACTTATAGCCATCAAACGGTGTTGCTTTCTCCACCTCCCTTTTCCCTTGTTCTTCTTCATTTTCAGAGTTGAGCTTATCCTAGGTTTCGTATGCTACCATCATGGCCTTTTTTACGTCAGCTTCTGAAAATCTTTCCCTTCTTGCTTTGGGCGTGTCTGTCTTCCCCATAGTACTTTTTAAAGTGACATGCTTTACCACATTTAAAACATTGATTAGTACTTGGCTTTGAAGTAAAACCTTTTGGTTTTGATTTTGAGAATTTTCCCTTATTCCCTTTGAAATTCTTAGCAAGTTTATTATACTTCCTAGTGAGAAAAACAAGATTATCCTCATCTGCTGATGTGTATGAAATCACACATCACTTCTTTATTCTAAACGTTTCTTTTTATTCCCTTTAAATTGTCTAATTGCGTTTTTAGTGTCGTTTTGCCTTGGAATATTGGTACTGCTGTTTGCTGATGTTTTATGGCAGATTGGCATGGAATTTGAAGCAAAAAGGAGAAGAAGAATGAAGAGAATGGAAATCCAAGTACTCGAAAAGCTGCATTTTACGTTTCGTTGTCATTTCACGTGCTTCGAGAGTCTTTTCAGCAAAATTTTACCACGATTAGTTAGATTTAAGTGTTTAGATGCTGTG
>JAOVYX010002980.1:0-11320 GCA_035668315.1 Drosera spatulata
TATGATCCTTTTGTGCTCGCCACTCAAGCCACTCAAGTGTATTTTGCTCCTTATCCAGGATGCTTAGCCCAACAAAAAAAATGGTGGGCAGTGTTCAAAACAAAATCAAGATCGCCAATCGACTCCCCTGAAGCAGTGGAAGAAGCTTTTCAAGAGGATACGAATGTCATCCTCCTCTCCTTAGAGCATTAGAAGAGGAAGAAGATATGATCAACGATGAATAAGATGATGAGATAGAAGAAAGAGCCGAGGAAGGAGAAGAAGAAGAAGAAAGAGATGATGAGGAAGTGACAGAAGAGGAAGAAGTTGAATTAGAAACAGAAACAGAAGAAACCGAATATCATGATGAGCAAGGATATGAGGATGAAGAGGAGGAATCAGACGATGATCACGAGGGGGACAACTAAAGGTTTTCATAAGGACAATTCGTATATTTTAATGGACAGAATTAATACTACAAAAAAAATTATAATGGCAGTAATAGTATATGGCGTATCCCAACTTAATTTTTTTGTTAATATTGCAGATGTCATCTAGTGGACATAGCGGCTCTCGCGGAGGGAGGGTTAGTGCACGTAGCGGGTCTAACAGAGGGAGGTTTAGTGGACGAGGTAGTGATCCTCGAGATCGTCTCTCCGACAGGAGCTTAGAGAGTACGTCTCGAGCAGCACCTCATGAAGAAGAGGAGCTTAGAGACTTCGATATTATGACTGGAATGGGACAGGATGACGAGCAGCCAGCATCTCCGCTACCTGCAGAGGAACCCTCTCTATGTGCATCTACTTCCACGTCACGACCATCGATCTCTCGTGCACCTCCTCAGGTTCCAGATATCGATCCACAGACTCCTTTGCATCCAGACACTCATTGGTAATAAATTTTTAGTCTTTTCTTGATAATCCTTTATATATTGTCTCTTTTCATATTTATTTTTGTATGTCATTGTAAGCTTTCAGGTTTTATCATACTGATATGGCACACACAACTGCTGAATCATTCAAGGCTTTCTATGAGGATGCTTGGTTCAATTTTGAAGAGGTGTCGAGGGATACGCGTGATCGTATGTTCCGTTGGTTTGCGGTATGTATATTGAATTTAATTTTTTAACATGTATTACTATTATTTCCAATCTCTCTATCATTCTTTTGGTTATAACTTATGATTTCATTTTTCAGTCATAGAATACTTGGGATAGTTCCTAAGATGGCCAGGTATGGGACGCTTGGGAGCAGAAGTTGCAGACTCGCATGAGGGACGATGTCTTTAAGGCTCGGACGCAACTGTTGGCATTTGATCATGGTGTTGATGGGTGGTCTCTTGGATATCGTATGATATCGAGGAGAAACTCCTGGAAAGGAGGTTCACCGATCGTGTCATAGTACACAAATCACAAGTTGCCGTACAGAATAGAGATAAGGGGATGGCTACACACATGCAGGGTAACGCATCTACCATTCTTATCGAGAAGCGTCTGATAAATTAAATTTCCTTATAGTCCTTTTTCCTATTCATTTTGTCTTAAATATCTTGACGAGAGTATGGAGGAGCAACGAGGTTGTCGGAGTAAGTGGTGGTGGGGCGTTGACGGAGCAAGGTGGCGCGAAGAGAAGACGCGCGCGGCTTCTAGGGAGAAAAGGACGAACGTGTTTTCCCCTTGCATATGCGAACGTCTCCAGCTTTTGACGATGATGAAGTGCGGTTGGTAAGGAAGCTAGTGGCGGTGGTGGCTTAGTGGGGGGTGTCGGGTGGTGCGGTTGGTGGCCGGTGCATGGTGACGAAGGCTGCAGGGTGAGTGGAAAGAAGAAACAAAAAAATGAAGGGAATGGTTTGTTTAAATTATTTGGTCCCTCGTTATATTTTCGTCAATCTGTTTTTATCCCAATTTCGTAATATTAATCTTCCATTAGCTAATTCGTGTCGATTTAATTATTCTAAAAACATTAATATCGTATTTCTTTTAACGATATAACTTTCTGAGATTAAAAACGTTATAATATTATAACGTTGTTGATTCGTTCGTTATATATATATATACATACGATCATAACGTCCCTTGATAATTTTTCGTTGTCGATTTAATTATCCCAAATATTTCATAATAATATCTCGTTCGATGATCTCAAAATTTCAGGCTTAAACCTGTGTTTCAAATGCATAATAACCACACCAAACACGCACACATATAGCGAAAGTTCATCCATGGCATTTAGGGATCATAATGAGCATTTTTTTACGTCCGTATGTTCCCACGCCCCAGCCAAATCCTTGCTACCGGATCGTCACCAAGAACCGCTCACTAGGCTGATAACTGGCCTGGCAGACCAACACTAGTCCTTTCAGTGCGCTTTGGCCTCACTCGCGCACACCCTGGAAAACTTCCCAGGAGGTCACCCATCCCAGCATTACTCCGCGTTAAGCACGCTTAAGTGCGGAGTTCCAAAGCGATGTGCTACCGAAAAGGAAGGTACACTTTGTTGATATAGGTAGTACAATCAAACCATTTAAGCATTTCCTTGGGGTATTACATATGCCCCCCCACTTAAAGAAGGCAACGCCCTCGTTGGTACTTCAAGTACGACACACAGCCCCAGAACCTTCCCCCGCTAGGTGGCTGACCTGGACCTCTTGTCCACAAGTCGAGCACGCGGTCGCAGGGTTGCTCTGATACCATACTGTAAGGCCCCAGCCAAATCCTTGCTTGGGGTATTACAATCCACGTTTAATAAACGTACGTATTAAATATAACGTACGTGTAACGTTATAATATTCGTATTTTGATTAGTAAAATACGGTTTCGAAAACATTCGAGATTTTTTATCAAAATGAACATCGTTAGGTTAGAAATAATTTTATCTATTTGCAGTTATTTTTTTGATAAAATAATATAACGAAACATGGATAAAAATAGATCGATGAAAATAAAATAAGGGAACAAATTTAAATTATAACACATACCATACTTCCCTGCAAACCCAGGGTGCTGCTGCGGCGTCGATTTCGTGCCGCCCACCAGGAACCAAAGCTGTCATCCGGCCTCACTGCCATCATCATCATCATCGACCTCTCACCATTATCATCATGTAGCTCTTTTCCCCTTTCTCCATTTTTCTCCTTCAGCAACCACCATCAGAACCACCATCTCCATCAACAAACACCACATCACCACAGCCATTGGTCACCATAAACACCACCGCGCCTGCATCGTCCCTTCCTTTTCCTACTTCAACATCATCAACCTTCATTCCTCCCTTACACACAGCAACACACAGCCACGCCTTCACCACACCACCACGCATCAACCATCTTCACCACCTCGTCCCCAACATCGTACACCATCAACCACCAAACTGTTCACGACCACCAACATACCTGCCAAACACCACCACGACCCGTCGTCACCATCATTTCTTCCTTTTCCAACGTTGTACCATCATGACCATCACATTATCTTCGGACAGGCACAACAGCAGAGACGGAGGGTGGGAACACCAGCAGGACAAAAGGGGTGTTCGGGGAAACATCGAGCTAGAGTACGAGAAAACACATCGAAGAACCAAGTGTTTGAGGTAACCTAACCCGAATCGAGCCGATTAGATTTCTGTCCGTATGCTTTTGGATCGCATATTAGCATAATACGTATACAAACAGACTGAGTATATGTAGATGTGATGAGAACGAACGGAATTGTGTGCGTTTTAAGCAGGTGGGGGTATATAGGATATGCGAGCTATGGCCTCCTGCTTCCTGCTTTTTGTTTCCCTACTTTCTGTTTTCTCCTTCCTATTTTTTGCTTTTCTCTTTCTGTTTTTTATTTTTTGCTTTCTGTTTTCTACTTTCTGTTTTTTGCTTTCCGCTTTTTGCTTTTTTGTTTTCTGCTTTCTACTTACTGCTGTTAAATCTAAAAGTGCATATGTAATATATAATCCTTACGAATAGAAACGATATATTAAACGTAAATATATGACCATGCAACGCTACATTCGGGACCGAGATATCGTCTGACGTGTTTAATGTGGGGACATTATTGGGATTATAACAAATCAAATTATACAGAACAATGCTTTGCAAATAATCAATATATTCATATGTAGGCAGAGTTATACTTTTTCAAATAAATTACTATGTTTGTAGATATAAGTACCAGTGATTTTAATGCATGATGATATCAAATAATCTCATCATAAATATATGCTAAAGGAAAAACTAGAACGAGATGGAGATTACATTGCCTGGCGATACGAATAAACGAAATACGAATCGACAACGAATGCACATTCACACATAAAAAGCTGAACATGATACAAATGTCATAGACTGTCAAATCATCTGTCATATTTCTTGAAAATGTTTTGGAGATTGAGCTCGCACTGCCATCATCTCTCCCTTTACTGAAACTATTAGGAATAAGGTCGTACTTGGTGTCTCTTCTTGGAATCTATCGAATGCCAAGTGAAAGTCCTGGAGACTGAGTTCTAGTCAAATTCTTTGAGTCATCGTCATGAGAGAACTGAAACTAGTTAGGGAGCGTTGGGTTGTAACACCCTCGGATTTTCGGACCGGATGACACGTGGGCGTTATGTCGTCACGGACCCGATCCGTTACAAGATCAAATAAACCGAATGGATTTAGGGGTATAGATGTCAAGAAAACTATAACTAGTAGTCACAATCATAGTTTACAACTTCGAATACCTGTTTTAATTACAGTATTGGAGTAGAAGCAATGCAGATCGATGATTACATTAAATAATATAGACATCTGATCTGTCACAATATCCGAAGTACATGGATTCATTTATATGCATGCAAGCTCACACTAAGAGTCTTCAAGTGTTGTTGGGGGCATACCTGCAATTGAAAAACATAACCGTGAGTTAATGAAGCTCAGCAACCTCGGGTGTATGAATTCCAATTACAGGGAACTTTCGCTAACGGTTATGGCGACCGCCGAAAGTCCCTAAAACACACACACACACACACACACACATATATATATAGGAAAATATGGACGCCATATCAAACAGCATCGCTTCTCATTGTTTTATATGGCTTCGTATTGCTTTTAAGAGTCATCCCTCTCCTTTGCATCTATTTAGGGTTCATGACTTGACTCAAAAGCACCGACTCCAAGGATAATGACCGACTCGGAGTATAGAGATAAAATGTCAAAAGCAGCGGCTACCCAATAGATTCTGTTTTCGTACCTAACTATTCTGTGCGTCGTCTTGCACCTCTTGTGCGCACTCAATGAGATATCGTTTGTCAGTATTGAGATAATTTGGGCCTCCCTGCAGAGAGTAACCCGTGGCCCCGCCACTACGACGTTGAAGTCGCTGCATGCATGCAAAGAGGATGAGGGATGTCCATCGCTCCCTAGCTAGTTTTTACCCGTGATGATGACTCGGAGGATAATACTGGAGTGTAATGACTCAATCTCAAATCACCGAGGCTATTCAAGGAAAAACAAATGATCGCAATGGATCAAAAAGGGATATCATGTTCGACCTTCTCAATAATTGCAAGAAAAACGACCAACGGATCCACAAGGGATGTCAATGCCGTCCTTTTCAGTTCAAGAAAGCGATATTTCTTATTTGTTTGCTTTTCATTAGTTCACATGGATAGTGTAACTATACTCCACATCCCCCGTTCCCTTTTTAATAATCGTTTAGCGGTCGCTTTCATTTATTTCCCAAGAGGGTATATATATTATAAGGGTGCATTCTACTTCATTTCGATCCCAAATACCCCTCCACATGTCAAACGTGATCGTATATGCACGTTTGACGTTATATTTCTATGCGTATGGGTTATATATCTTAATTAAATACGCATTTAGGTTTAAGTTTCGATGCACGAAATCGATAATTCCCTGGCCGCAATATGGCCAGTCATCTCTGTAACGCCCCCGGATTTCCGGACCGGATGACATGTGGGCGTTATGTCGTCGCGGACCCAATCCGTGATAAGGCCAAACAAAACGAATGGGTTTAGGGTTATAGATGTCAAGGAAACTATGAATAATAGCCACAGTCATAGCTTACAACTTCGAATACCTATTTTAATTACAGCATTGGGGTAGAAGCAATGCAGATCGATTATTACATTAAACAATATAGACATCTGATGGCTTTCATTTATTTCACGTGAGGATATATACATTATAAGGGTGCATTCTACTTCATTTCGACCCTAAATACCCCATCACACGTCAAACGTGATTGTATATGCACATTTGATGTTATATTTCTATGCGTATGGATTATATATCTCATATACGCATTTAGGTTTAAGGATCGATGCACGAAACTGACAATTTCTTGGCAAAAAGGCCGTCGCGGCCGCAACTCAGAGTGGTCGCGGACGCGACACCCCTGTGCAGCCAACATTGCCAGATTTTCCCCGTCGCGGGCTCGACCCAGGATGATCGCAGCCGCGACTGTTCTGCTGTCCAGAATGTAGTGAAACTCCCATCCGATGCACACGGATCCTTCAATCGTCATTAAAATGCATACAACCCATTCCTCACACATCAAAACATGTCCAAAAAATGTACGGATGTAAAAAACGCGTATGATCGAATAAAAAAGGCGTCTTGGACGAGTAAGGTTATCTCGATTAACAATGATCCTCGATGCACACGATCACACGAACGAATCCGTTGATGTTAACTAGTCGAGCTGCTGGCGTTGATCCTTCCCTCGACCTGCTGCTGCCCTTCGTTTTGTGACGTCGATGATCTTCGTGAAGATGGTGGTGAAGACGTGGTGATGTGATGAAAGCAATGATGATGATGATGTTGGTCGCATTGGTGATGATGGTGGCTGCGCTGGTGGCTGGTTGGTGGTGTTGGTGGCTGCTGTGGCTGGAGGAAATGGTGGTGGTAGTGGTTGAAATGGAGGAGTGAAGAATGAGTGCGGGAAGAAAGTAAGGGTGAATGGAGAAGTTAGGTGCATGTGGGTTAATATCCCACGTTCCGTCCCACGATACGTCTCATTCAATCCATTATTCATCGTAATTCCGCAATATTAATCCATCGATAATTTATATGCATCGATAAATTTATCCCATATACGAAAATATGACCTCTCGAGTCATAATACATTATTTTTGGGATTAATATCGCTAGCCCTTACGCGTAACGTTTTGTAACGTTATTCGTTCATAATGTTTATTGGCGCGTTCAACCAATCATCCCAAATATTCCACCGTTATATTTGATTTAGTAATCAAATATTTTCTTGGATTAAATCTATAGCCTTTATGCGCGACTATATTTTAATTCATAACGTTATATGTAACGTCTTTTATTCACGTTTTATTTACATATGCACTATGCGTATGTTATATATATTCATTTTTAAATTCCTAAAATTTTTCGGGTATTACATGGGCAGCCCCTATCCTCTTAGCATGCATGCAGCGGCATTGAGGCTGGACGTGGCAGGGCCATTGGTGACTCTCTGGAAGAGGTCAAAAACTATCTCAATGCGAGGCGACGAGCCCATTGGAAACGCACTTTATCTACTAAAGTGTAAGGTAGACGTACAATTCATGCAAGTATGCATCGAATCGACAGATTCTTGTAACTTGACTGACGACTGACATGACTTGTATTCCGAGTCTATTGAAGTATTTTGGAGTCATGGGCCCATAATAATTACAATGAACGAAAGAAACATGAATTCATACACACGTATGTAATATGGCGTACCTATTTTTCTACTAAATATGGAAATATAAATGTTTTACTGGTACTCATCGATTCATCATAGTCGAGAGAGTATCCTGAAAATGTGAGACATATACTCTAGGTTACTGAGTTTTATTCTCACAGGTTATGTATTCCGTTTGCAGATAAGTTACAGGACGATCATGAAAGATGTTAGTCACTTTCTGTATTTTTGGATGATGTAATGAAACTCATGGGATTATGGATATGTAATATATGATGTGTGTTAGTCATGCCATTAAGCCGTGTAACATATATACTTTCGCACTGTTGTATGAAATGAATATGTGTTTGCCAATCATTATAGATCGAAGCATCACAGGTATTTTCCTTAATTCTAGATACCTCTAAACCCGTTTGGTTGTTTATTCTTGTCACAGATCGGATTCGTGACGGCATAACGTCACGTGTCCCTCGACGTGAAACTCGGGACGTTACACTATTTAGGTTAGGATGATGTCCATATATTTGTTTGTCTTTGCCTTCGCATCCATGTTTCTTCGTATCTGATTCTATATTTGAATCATATCATTCTATGATATTCCTATCTTCAACTCCTTCCATATCGTTGAAGTTTTCTCATCTCCATCGTCTCACCATCTTAATTATCATATGTATAACTGTCCTCATATTCTTTCAATCCGAACTTTCGTCAACTATTAACAAGAGGATTGTTCAATAATATTCTTAAAAAACATCTTATTTCTAACTAAACATCAGAAGAAAAATTACTCCATTTACAACGAAACAATCATAAGGTTCGTTTCGATATCAAAATGTTTTCAACATGACCAACTTCCTTTTGAAAGAAAATTGTTAAATCAATCCCCGTTGCTCACCCCCTTGCAAAGTCCATAATACCCTTCCCATCCTCACCCCACCGCACTCACATCCCACTACTTCTCATCCAAACCTCACTCCCCTCACACACATCTCATATTAATTAACAACGTTATAAATATATAATATAAATATATATTTTTATTATTGATCTTTTATTTGTTAAGTTTTGATTGATTTATACATATTAATATCTTATTAGTTTAAACATAATAACTTCTATTGATTTATATATAATTATTAAAAAGATTATCATTATCAAACATGTAAAGGATTTGACTAAATAATTAGCAAATATCATCAATTTGATTCAATTATATTGTGTCAAATTTATATATTAAAGAAATAAAACCAAACCAAAGATAAAAATATAAGACATCTTAAAAGTATTGCACCTATATCATATCGAGTGTAAAGGATATCACCGATCTACACGTAAATTTATATTAATGTAAAATATATAAAGAAGAGAATAAGCTTTCGTTTGTTCAGTCATTCGGTTTGGTTGGTCATATATCCACTTCATAATTCATCATCTTTTATAATATAAATAACCAATAATTATTGTAAAAATCATAAACACTAAAAAATTTCAAAACTTATTGTATGATTAATATAATAAATGTTAAAATTTAGTAATATTAAACCAAATACTACCTCCATCCCAATAGAATTGCAACCTTTGCATATGTGACATAAAAAGTTTTTTCTGCGACGAGTCGTTCGCAGGACGATTAAACGTCGTTTTACGTAAAATTGACGTGAAACATTAATGATAGTTTAAGTTGTGTTCTTCAATTCTGGGCCGTTGGCATAATTTGTTGTATCTTTAAGAGGATTAACAAACCTCCTCAGGATGCGTGTTGAATAGTACAATTATTATATAAGGTTGTAATTTTGTCGGGACGGAGACAGTATGTAGTAACAATAATCATACTTTTAAATTTGTCAAAACAATAGTATTATTAATATTAATAATAATATATTAAAAAGAATTAATGATGAATATGGATATAAAAATATATATATTTATAAAACTATAATTACATTAACATTGAAATCAAATTTTAAAACAAAAGCAACATGGTTATAAAATAAATAAAATATCTTATTTATTAATGAAAAATAAATATTCAATACAAATTAAAATATGAAAACATATACAAATATGTTCATCTTTTTGTCTTATTAACTTTTCATATTCGTTCATCTTGTTAAGATTCTAAACTTGTTAATTTTTTCATATTCCTTCAACTTCTTCAAATTCTAATTTTGTCAATTTTTTAATATTTCTTTAATTTTTTCAGATTGTAATATTGTCAACTTTTTTGAATTTTAATCTTGTCAATTTTTTTCATATTTATTTAATTTTTTCAAATTTCAATCTTATCAACTTTTTCATATTCCTTAAACTTTTTTCATATTCTAAAATTGTCAATTTATTTATATTCCTTCAAATTTTGTCAACTTTTTCATATTCTTTCATCATTTTCTTTTGATTTTTTATTTTTTTTCTTTGTACTCAATTTTACCTATATATACAATCAACTTTTCATTTTGGTTCATCACAATTTATTTAATCTCATCCAATTCTACGTGCTTCATCAACGTTGTTACAAAATATGAACAAGTTCAACTTTTCATTTTCGGATAATAGGTCAATTGAGAATGATCTTTATGGTGTAGATAGCGTCTCAAATAATCGTCGTGATTATATACTAGAATTTATCATCGATCAGATTTATTACTTCATAGACATAGCCACTTAATAAGCATTTATTAAATTTCATTATATTATACTAATATATTATTCATCATAATTTATAGACTTTATTAAGTTTTATTATGTCGTATACCATTATTAGAGGTCGTCGGTATCACATTAACATTTGAAACTTATTCACTTATGTTCGTTTATCTTTGAAATAACTATTGTTTATATCGGGAATCACTTTATTCAATTATTTTTACATCTATATTATCTAATACCTCCAATCCGACATGATGGTAAGAAATTGCATCCAATGAAACTCGAGGATAGGTCGATAGTTATGCAGTTTGTCTTTAACTGTAAAATAAAGTAATGAACACAAATCCATATGATAGAAAATTTGAAAAAATGATTGAATAGGATAAAATTTATATATGTTTATATATTACCCCCTCCGTCCCGAATAAATTATGAAGATTTGACTTGTCACGATAATTAAAAAGTATATTGACTTTTTGAATATTTATTATTTTATTCTTGTGAGTATGAAGAGAAAAATATGAGTGGGTGGAGAGCGAAAAATTAATAATAAAAATGATTATGTGATATAAAATAAGGATATTTTGTATTTTTTAGTATTTTATGGTTGTTTTTTATGAAAGTGTTGATTTAAATGAAACATTCATTTTTAGTAATGTGTCGTAATTTATTGGGACGAAAGAAATATTAATATGTTTTTAATCATAATATAATGATTTTTTTTAAAATTTATTGTCATCTTCTATTTAACATACTGTAATTCGATGAACATCATTTTTTAGAACGATATGCGTATTGCATAAAGATAAGAAAATTATAATATGAACTAAATTTAAATTTTATACAATATAATTTCATAATTCTAATTTTGATATTCAATATTTGACTCATTTTGATTCATATCATTAAATAACATTTAAAATTTATATGAAATAAAAAAATATTTTAATGTGATATGGACTAGTTTTGGAACTAAGACAAAAATAAATGAGGTTATAT
>JAOVYX010002981.1:0-39639 GCA_035668315.1 Drosera spatulata
TACTGTAAACCCTATCATAAACTTGCCTTGCTATGGATCTCGATCTGTAGCGGCAGTGACGTCACATAACAATATTCCATAAATTATCGTGGCGTTACAATTGATTTTTACTAGACACACCTAAAATTATGTCTGTCATGATATATTTCCTTTTTTCCTAAATATTAATGCTTTAATGATAGAAACTTTATTTAAAAAATAAATCGTTATAACTACGTTCGTTATCCTGAAGACGATCATCCTCCTGCAACTGCCCGACTCCCCTAATCCTGTCGCGCCAAACAGACCTATTTAGAATCAAATCCCCTGCACCTCGAGTATGGTCATATATTGCTTAGTGATTTCGTTCAAATGTTTTTTCGGTCTTCTTTTATCTCGTCTATTTCTCATCAATTTGATGGATTCACATCGTCTTATCGAGTCTTTTATAAATATTCTAATTGAAAGAATATTATATATAACTATTCTAAGTTTTAAAATTCACTGCCACAATTAACTTGTGCGCTGTAAGTCTGTATGTCACAAGAGGCGTCCTGCGATGAAGGAACATGGATATCACCCAATAGACTCCATCATAAGGTCTAGATCAAGATGATACTATTATTCATGTATTGTCGCCCTCTTAGAAACATATAGGGAGCTTTCTATGATCCCACAAGTTGGTTGAATAACAAGTACAATACTCCAAATCGAATTTGGCATGCCTATAGCAACGTTACGCCATAGCTACCACATATATTCCCAAAACCATTTTTTTCTTATACATTCCACTTCAATGCAAACTTCTATATATAGAAAGCTACAGCCACTTTTTTGTAACCCTTCTCCTCTCACTCACCAAATAAAACCAACTCATAACATTGGTCACAATGGCCTTTTCAATACAAGAGGAAGAGCCAAGTCAAACCCATGAAGAATCATCCAAGTCAACCAATGAACGCAACAACGGGATCATCGCCTCGAGGGACTGGCTCAGTCTAGGCCTCAACGCAAGCGTATCACAACAGACTCGACCCAGAAGATCGTCATCCATAAGCAATAACAGTAAAGTCTTTGCGTACAATTTTTTCCCCAGGAAGTTCTATAATTCCCAAGCATTAGGTGGACACCAAAATGCACATAGGAGGGAAAGTGGAGCTGCCAAGAGGCTTCGTCACGAGTCCCATCAGAAGAAGGCGATGGCAATGCCGACCCCTGTGGTTGGTTTCCCGGAACTCATCCGTCCGTCCATCGTCTCCACATTGAACGTACAACTTCAATGTCTTGGTCACAGTCAAGGAGTAAGTGGATATGGGTGTCCGACTACAGTCATTGGAGTCGAGGAAGATAGGGGAATGGCGTGGCTTGGAAGCTATCGTACTGGGCAGCAATCGGCTCTGCCTTTGGCTCCTAAGCAGCTGGATTTGAATCTTAGCTTGTCACGAAGTTCAGGGCCGAGCGGAAATCTTAAAGAACCAATTTAATTTACTTACAAATACTTGTACACTAGGAATTGAATTCGCATTTTCATCAGATCCATTTTTATATTTTTTAACACGGCTGTTTAATTAACCTTATTTTTGATATCTATATATATATATATATATATATATATATATAACGAAATTCCCTCAAAAACCGTCGAACTCTTAACCTGATTAGTGGAGGATTATCCATCATTGAGTTAATCCTTTTGACTAAATGGGCAAAAACACAAAATTAACATTACTACAACGTTAGAATATTGCTGTGATACTGTCCCCAGTACTTGGGCCTGTTGCCATCTTATGCCATTACATGGGCCATGGCACTATCAATGGACTCAGCCCATGACTTCACTTATTGGGCCAGAGTCGGACTCGACTGTGTAGTCTTGGTTCAATTGGTTAAGATCCAGAAAGCCCAGCCCATGAGTCCACACACTGGGCAAGAGTAATTAATGTTAGGCTGTTAGCATCTATTGTAAGATGAGTCAAGTGGAATTGATTGAATGAATCAAGGAGAGATCAAACTTGAGGATGTTATAAAATAGAGAACAGAGTTGATCAGTTGGCTTTGATACTTTACTTTAAATGAGGTTCACAATAAGTGGGTTGACTTACGAATCAATGTACATAAATTAAACGATCTCGTAACCAATTATAACGATGATCCCTGTGCATACAAGTATACATGCCCATTATATAGGCCGACAGCGATTTCTAATTGATCAGGGGGACAACTTTTATCTTCAGTGTACAACATTCTGAACAGACTTTCCTTGCTTTTGAATTTGACATTAGAATTTGGATGGTTGGACTTTTGATTTCTCTTATCAGAATTCATAAGATGTAACACTTGACTTAGGTTAGGATTCAGGGAAAAACCTAATGGAAAAATTCACATCCAAACTTTATCTAAGTATCATATTCATATGAATTTCACTCATTTTTAATTCAAAAATTTAAACTAATAAGTTATGCATTGTTCACATATATAAGCTGCATTCGTTTTTTCCTTCACGGACACTCACGCATCTAATCAACCCACTTTACGAAGAGGCAACACAACCAATTGGTGATCTTCCTCCTGCGCACCATCTGGGCCTATCTGTTTAACCCAACGAACCATAGGTTCTAATAATACAAACTTGTTATGATTCAGGAAAGAGTAAAAAAAAAAAAGAATCCAATAGCTAAATTGTGTCTGAGTAATATACACATATGAAATGGGTACATTTTTAACAATTTTTTTTTAAATTAATAGATTATAAATTATTCACATATATAAATTATACTCCTTTTATTTCAACGGTCGATATGTGGGATAACACGCTCACATATATTTACTTAACAACCCATTCGTATTTTGGTCTGGGAGGCTCGATTCCGCTTGTGAGCTTTGGTTTTTAATCATCTGGAATAACCATACTCATTATCCATGTTATTGTGCTATATATGTCTATGCTTAATCAATGAATCTCCTTCATTTTGTTGTGCTACAGAATCGTGGAGGTACATTGTCTGCATGGATTCAGATGGCAAACTCATTTTTATGACTTGCAGCATTTGGATTATATAGATTAATTATACGAAAATATATGATCGATTTTATTCTATAAAAGAAAAATTTCCTGCGAAGATTCTAAAACAATGATTCTGTGAAACAAAATCTTATCAGAAACAGACAACATGATTGATTTTAAATCAACCCCACAAACCTTTTAATTATATTGGTGTAAAGGTATACGTTTTCTATTATTGATGCATCAACAAGAATGCATCTTACCAAGATGTTCCAAAATCATGATACCAGTAAGTTTTTTCCGAAACGAAAGTTACTGTTAAGATATATCAGTATATCCTTTATTAATTCAGACTTTTTTTAATAAAACTAATTCATCGTCGGATACAGTATTCTGCAATTAATTTAAGGATCCAATGTTATCGTAGTCAATCTACAACCAAACAAGAATCGTCGAAGAAAAAGATCGGATGAAAGTCCTCACCTCCCCCGGCCGGCAATAGTCGTCTCTGCCTCCTGCCAAAATCGTTATCCTCTTCCTCCATCGCCAGTATTCGCCAGCACCGTGCCGACCGGCCCATGTGTGGTCCATCCCTTCCCAACTGGCCCACTGGTCCATCAAAGTGGGCCCACATGTTCCCCTCTCTCCATTACAAGATAGCCCTCTGTGGGCCCTCTTGTCCCCTCTCTTCCCCACACTTGCCCGACAACAAAAATCTTATGCCCATATCTCCACTGTACAAAGCCCGGCCCATATCGGCCCAGTCAGCTTGAATTTTGTCCTTTAGTCCACGTGGACGGCACTTTTGTTGCAACGGACCGTGACGTGGCACTTCAGCCTTGAAATGCGCGCCCGTGATCTTCACTATATAACCTGCTCTCCGCTCCCATTTCTCCCTCACACCAAACGGCAAAACCCCAAAAATATCAGACCAAAAAAAACAGAACAATTTCTCTTCCTCTGTGTATTGAATTGAATATAGCATTTGAGTCTTGACAATGGCGGTTGATTTGGGAGTTCGATCGGCGGCGAGTTCAAAGGACGAGAAGGCACTTGAGTTCATCGAAGAGGTGACGAGGAACAGCGATCAGGTGCAGGAGAAGGTGTTGGAGGAGATTCTGAGCCGGAATGCCGAGACAGAGTACCTGAGACGACACGGACTCGACGGACACTGCGATCGGAAGGCGTTCAAGAGTAGGGTCCCAGTGGTCGGCTATGATGATATTTTGCCTGAGATCAACAGGATAGCGAACGGTGATTTCTCGAAGATTCTTTGCTCTCAGCCCATCTCCGAGTTTTTAACAAGGTACATTGATCAATTTTGTCTAATATTATAATTTCCCGCTTTTAGTTTTACTATTCGATGAAGTGATCTGATGTGATGTTTGTTATTTGATGTGTAGTTCGGGGACATCGGCGGGGGAGAGGAAGTTAATGCCGGCGATAGAAGAGGAGCTCGACCGGAGGCAGTTGCTCTATAGTCTTCTCATGCCTGTGATGAATAGGTACATACTTATCGGTTCAAATTAAGACACAAATGAACGTCTAAAATTAAATTAATGATCTACAATAACAATCATCCTGGTAATCCTGTCATCGACATAATCTAGGTGAATCCATAATCTAATAATAGTAGTACATACACTTCCTAGACAGCAAGCCCAGCTATATATTCAAAAAGACTATTAATTATTACATCGATGGATGGACGATGCAACAGTACTTCTAATTTATGACTTGAAGTACCACTACTTATGATAGGTTATCCTTAAATATTTCGTTTATCAAATGCAGATACGTTCCGGGCCTCGACAAAGGCAAAGGATTATACTTTCTCTTCGTAAAGGTAGAGACAAAGACACCAGGCGGCCTAGTAGCCCGCCCGGTTCTGACAAGCTACTACAAGAGCAACCACTTCAGGAACCGCCCCTTCGACCCGTACAACGTCATCACCAGCCCGAACGAGGTGATCCTATGCCCCGACTCGTTCCAAAGCATGTATGCCCAGATGCTCTGCGGCCTCTACCAACGTCTTGAGGTCCTCCGGGTCGGGGCTGTCTTCGCCTCGGGCCTCCTACGGGCCATCAAGTTCCTCCAGCTCAACTACCAACAGCTATGCAATGACATTGAAACCGGAACCCTTAATCCTAAGATCGCCGACCCGTCTGTCCGGGCCTGTATGGCCCGAGTCATGAGGCCCGACCCGGAGCTGGCCCGGTTTGTTAACAGGGAATGCTGCAAGGAAAGCTGGGAGGGGATCATTACCCGGATCTGGCCCAACACCATATACTTGGAAGTGATCGTCACTGGTGCCATGGCACAGTACATTCCGACCCTTGATTTCTACAGCGGTGGGCTTCCCAAGGCGTGCACTATGTACGCCTCATCAGAGTGCTATTTTGGGCTCAATCTGAGGCCCGTGAGCAAGCCCGACGAGGTTCGCTACACAATCATGCCAAACATGGCCTATTTCGAGTTCATCCCCCTAGACGACCACCACGTCCACCACAACCTGGTGGACCTGGTAGATGTCGAGGTGGGGAAGGAGTACGAGCTCGTGGTCACCACCTACTCAGGGCTATACCGGTATCGTGTAGGCGATGTCCTGCAGGTTACAGGATTCCACAATGCAGCACCTGAGTTCAGATTTGTGAGGAGGAAAAACGTCCTATTGAGCATTGATTCTGACAAGACCGACGAGTCTGAGCTCCAGAGAGCTGTGGACACTGCAGCGGTCTGGCTTAGAGAGTCAGGGACTCGGATCGTGGAGTACACTAGTTATGCTGATACAAAGACTATTCCAGGACATTATGTTGTTTATATGGAGCTAATGTCTAAAAACCCGACAATGTTTTATCTGTCCCCGGATGTAACGGAGCGGTGTTGCTTGGCAATGGAGGAGGAGCTAAACTCGGTGTACAGGCAGGGGAGAGTGTCGGACAACTCGATCGGGCCATTGGAGATCAGGGTGGTAAAGAGCGGGACGTTCGAGGAGCTGATGGACTATGCAATATCAAGAGGTGCGTCGATCAATCAGTATAAGGTGCCTAGGTGCGTGAACTTCATGCCCATTGTGGAGTTGCTGGACTCCAGGGTTGTGTCCAGGCATTTCAGTCCTGCTCTGCCGCATTGGACCCCGGAGAGGCAACGCTGCTAAGCGTTATGTTGGCTATGTAATTAGCTTGCTAGACGTAGGAATGAGAAATCAATGGCGTTTGAATCTACTATCTAAATGTCCGATCCGACATTGAGCCGAATGGCAGTCCATTTGGTCCTTATGACATAAAAGTTTTGTTTTGCTTGAACAAGGTTACATGAGTTTTGGATTTCAGATTGTTGTACACTTGTACAGGAGTTTAAGCAAACAAAACCTATCCCGCCTATGACTCGGTATGTGCTTTGGACTTTTGGTATCCATTTGCCTCAGGCCCAGGCCAGGCCTAGGTCCATACCTAGGATCGAAAGGACCTGGCCCAATACTTTGATGAATACCAGACTGAACATCAAAACAAGGATCAAGAATAGGCTCAGGCCCATCAACAACACGAAGACAAGAATCATGAGGATGTGAAATGCATCTTTATCTTTCTCATCGACTAAGTGGTTGGCTTCTCAAAATAAAGGAATCCAAAATCAATAATAAAATAAAAAAAACCTCAATTTCAAAGTTAAAATCATTACATCAGATAAAATAGTTATTAAAAAAAAAGGTCCTAAATATTCTGAACAAAAAAATCAGAAATCATAAAAGATTACAATTCTTCGTTTTTGATTTTTTATTTTTGAAGAAAGAAATCTATGTCAAACAGTTTGAATTTGTTAATCAAAAAAATCAAAACAGAAATCCAGAATTAAAAGTCATGTCAAACACACCTTAGTTTCCTCTCCTTCGGATCATCGATTGGTTATAATAACATGATGTTTTCGTATGATATCATAAAACAAATTATGCATTTTACGATTGAATGTCAAGTGTGTTCAATATGACCCATGCAATATCTCCCCTTATGCCCGAAATAACATCAATTGATTTTAGAGATCAAAACAAAACAATATATCCATATAAATTATAATCTCATCACATATAAGAAAAATGAAATCTATGTATGAGGTGTTGAACCTGACTTCATTGATTTTCGAAAACCAACATGAAATTCTTCAAAAGGGATGCTAGTCCAAATTATTCCTATACAACAATTTGGTACGGCAAAGGTTTGCACGGTCGACCCACGGATGGGATGATCGAGCCACGTGATGCCAGTACGTACTCTGCCACTTTCCTCGTTCCACTTATTTTCCACATTCTGCCCATGGGCCACAGGCCCACTAGCCTTAGGCCTTTCTTTTTCTGCTACTCATCATGGTCGTTTCAGGAAAAAACGTACACTCCCGAAGAATATGAACCGTTTTGAAAAGAAAAAAAAAAAAAACTGTCGTTAATATATAATTTATATGTTGGTAAAATATATCCAATATTGAAGATTTTTTTAAAATTATTTTTGTTTTTGAAATTTTTTATTTATTTAATTTTCATTATTCATTTATTCCTAATAACACATAATGATAGTATCATATTTTCTAAGCGTTTTTGAAAATCATACTGAAGTTTGATTCACTTTATGAGACGATCAAACGTTATTTTTAAAAAAATTATCGTGAAATATTAATGATAATTTAAATTATGTATTTTAATCTAACTTTAGTAAAATAATTTTTCTGTGTCATGAAAACGACAAACAAAATTTCTCAAAATACATATTGAATAACGTAATGATTGAAAATGTTGCACTCCCTCCATCCCATATAATCGTAACATTTTCTTACATAGTCAGCCTAAAAAAATACAATCTTTCCTATTTTGATAATTTTTTAACATAAAAAAAATCAAATCAATCTTATCTGTTACAGTAAATTCATTATTTTCTCTCATAAGTAATACAATAAACTCTACTATCATCAAAAAAAATATTTATTCTTCATCAAAATCCATACAAATTCAACACTCGTATAAATTTTTATATCGGATCAAAACGTTTCAATAAATATAAAATAAAGGGAGTATTTAATATTGCCAATGGGGGAGGCAAGTTGGGAGCCCGAAGACTCGTTGTGGCAATTCAAGGATCAAATCGAGGCCTACAAGACCGTCGCGACGAGGACGTCTGCGACATGGGTGGAGGAACATGTCACGAACAAGCTAAGTGGAGAGATTGGTTTCAAGAATTCTCTATAATTCTCCACAAAGTTCATGACTTCTCCACATTTTTCTAGAGTTCTCTAGGGTTCTCTAGTGTTCTTTAGGATTCTCCGGAATTCTCTAGAATCGTCTAGAGTTAGAAAGATTTCTCTAGAGAATTCCATGTAAATATCCTGTGAGGAAGTGTCTAGATTGCCAATCTAGAACTCTCCATAGGAGTAGTATAAATAGAGGTGAGGCCTTTGGCCAAGAGATCTCATCTCATCACATTCTTGCAAACACAAAGTGTACTTGTAAGCTCTCAAAGTGTTCTTAATACAAAGCTTGTTTCCAAGCTCAAAACTCTCTTGCGTTCTCAAGAATCACGTTCGAGTGACGAGTTAGGCTGAACTCAAGTGAAGGTGTGAGTAACTTGAGTGCCGTACGGGTTGCAAAACTCTAACCTCGTGACAGGCCGGTGGTGTTAATGGCAGGTGTTCGCTCCAACTCAATTGATTTCCTAACACAATAACCACGCACACGTGACGGAAAACATTAGTTAGTGTGGGGACAATCAAATATAAATTCAATTGATTTATGTGGGTTTACATCAACCGATACAAATTTAGAAATCATATATATATATATTATATTATTATATATGTATATATAAATATAAATTTTGTTTTTATATTAAATCATGTTTGATCGTTCTGTAATATGTATTAGGTTGAAGTACATAACTTGTTGAAGTACATAACTTATACAATCATTGATATTTTATGACAAATTTACAAAAAATATTGTCGTTACACGCGTGTCAAACTTTACATCGACTCGCGTATCCGCTTAAAAAGTTACATTCTTTGTGGGACGGAGAGAGTATCATTGATTCACTATCTTATAAAATAAAATTGTTAGTTTTTCATTCATGTCTTATAAAGGCATTATATTTTTCTCACGTTTTGATATCCGTTTTGATTTTGATAATTCATATGTATAGAATTAAAGTTTGCACGTCTATGATATACAGTTCACAAAGTTATTGTCACAAATTCATGAATCCTAATTAATATTAAAATGTAGGTGAAACGTCAATTACATATTTTTGTGTAATTGTTCAATATTAATATGTGATAAAAATATCTTCGTAAAAAAAATATGTGATAAAAATATAGAAGTAAGAAGTAGAAGCGCAATCCCCTGTTAATCACATGAATCGATTTATTATAAAAAAAAATTACATGAATCAATTCTGCTAGGTTTTTAATTCAAACATTTGTTGTCAACATAGAAGTCGTGTGTTGGTAGGATACATCCGATGCAGATTTTTTAGAAATTATTTTTGTTTTTTAGATTCTCAATCATTTAACCTCCATGGTCCATTAATCCCTAACAACACATAATACTAATATCATATTCCATAAACTCTTATTATAAATAGCTAAAGATTTATCCAATAAATCCAAATAAAAACAGAGAAAAAAGCCACTCCCATTCCAATCTTTTAACAGTCAAAACAGATAAAATACAAATAGCAAAAAAATCTATCATCACTCCACCTTTCTCTCACAATCTGTTAAGCTACTCATTTTTCATGCATAGTATCACTCTCATTTTCTTCATCCCTCTCTGCCAGTGCCAGTGTAGTGCTCCCTCTCTGTTTTTCCTTCTGATAATTTCGGTGGTTCAGCGAATTATTGCATCAAATGGCGACTAATAAGTTCTCGAACGGAGCCCAAGTCGGACTCAGATTACTTGTCGTGATCAGTTCAGCCGTATCGGCCTACCTTATGTTCACGTCGAAGGAAGAAACCGTCATCTATGATCTCCCCATGTCTGCCAAATACAGCTATTCTCCTGCCTTCAAGTAATGTCGTCGTCCTTATATTCTCCGTTACCTTTTTTCTCAATAGATAGTTAGATGAGTTATTGATTTGATGTTTGTTCTTGTTTCTTTGGATCTGTTTAGATTCGAAGCGTACATCAATGTCACGGCCAGTGTGTTTGGGCTTATCACGTTGATCGTGTCTTCTGTAGGTTTACGCCATGGGAATCCCACTACATACTTCTTCCTCTTCCTTCATGATCTGGTAACTCCTGATTGGATTTCCCCTTTTTCATATGTTTTCGTTGTAAGAGATCGGATCTTATACCTTGTTCCCGATTTGGCTTAGATTAGTGATCACAAAGAAAAAAACTGGTCAATGGATCCCCGAATAGAATTAGTTCACAGCAAGATTGCCGACGACTCATTTTCGTTATAATCATGTTTTTTTCTTAACCAATCATGGACGCTCTTGTAGCAAGTTAGCGTGGTATAAGCATCTAACCTGATTCACACAAAAGGTCTTTCGCCTGTATATTGTTTTAGTATGATCACGATGAATGAATGATCCACAATTAGTTAGTTAATTAAATCGTGGCAATCGTATTAATTAGTTTGCTTCCTCCATGGGGTTTAACCACAGGTGTTGATGTCCCTGGTATTGGGAGGATGTTCAGCAGCTGCGGCGATAGGGTATGTTGGGAAAAATGGATTCGAACAAGCCGGATGGACAGCCATTTGCGACCATTTCAGTCCTTTTTGCAAACGGGCTAGCACTTCCATCATGCTCGGATTAGGCTCCACCATCTTCTTGTTCTTGCTCGCCATCCACTCTGCAATCAACTCCAGGCATATCCACGACCATTGAGCCTCGGCAACCACGACAACAAACATATCATAAATGAGTAGATCTTTCATTTTCTGTCATGAACTCGGATTCCATTTTTTCTAGCTAGCGGGCATAATAAGGTCCTATTAGACGTACGGTACCATTAAGCAAGTATGCACTGTACTCCGATCACTTTCCTCTTTGGTTATGTTTTTCTTTGTCGCCCTTATTGAAGATCGATCAACGTTCCGGTGCTTATGAGACCATGAAGACAGATAATAGTAATTTACGCTTGAGTTAATGACATTTGACACTTCCGGATCAAAACTCTCTGTATGTTAAAACATTACTGATTACATTGTAAGGCTCCATAGTGAGGGATATCAAAATGCCCTCGTAAGTTACTAAAATGAGACTAACGATGGAGGATGAGATCAGTAGCTCTTTAGGCCTACATCAACTCTAAGCCTACATCAGTTGCCACGGCTCGCCAACTTCATTTCTCGGGCAATGGAGGGCAGCCATTTTTCGCCCCGGATCCTTTTGAGTTCTTTCACTTGTTCCTCCACTCTTTTTGCAGCTTCTTTTGCGGCTGCTTCTCTAGCTTCCTTCCTCGCAAGAGCCTTCCGTTTAGATTCTTTGGCTGAGGCTAAGATTTCCATTCCATCAACAGTGACGGACTGTATCTGCCGTTTAAACTGCAATAACATTTCATAACTCTTTGGATCAATGAAGTGCCATCATTGATCATGATCAACAAACATCGATTTCAGAAACAAAACTGCTCGAACAAAAGGGTAGAAGAATACCTGCTTAGATTTTTCGTTGATCTCTTCTCCTGGGAGAATCCTCGGCTTCTTTTTCGGTCCTTGAATTTCATCTGGAAGAACACAAAATTTCAGAAAGTTCTACAAACATATAAATAAGGACCATCAAAATACAATTTCGCAGACCTGTCCTGATGTAAGCTTCTTAATTGAAGCAATCTACTCAAATTACAGGGATGATGCATATAGGGAATTCTTAGGCAGATCCATGAATTAATTTTTGATGACAACTTATGACTAACAAGTGATCCATAGGCACATAGGGGCTGGCCCAATCGAATACAAAATCTTTTGAGGTGCCTTGGACACACTAATTTCAGGCAATTGACGCAATTATTTGGTCAATCTCACAAAATCAAAGTTGATAAGATGTGGCGAATGGCCATGATGATTATTAAATCATCTAAATCATGTCGTCTCATCAATGCACATAAGAACCGAAGTGGCTAACTACCTGGATGATCAAGCAGTATCCCAACCGGAGAATCCTTAAACAGACGGATTCCATCATCAAATCCTGAACCACGATCATCTTCAACCTTGCCATCCGTGGTTGCTTCAGGAACTTTTGCAATGACTATCGTCTTCTCCAATAGATCCTGCAATGCCTTCCGTACCTGCCAAAATATAAAACCCAGGTCTGGTATGGCAAAAATATAACAAGTGCATATATACGTCCTCGGCCACTCCACTCATTAACAATTGGTCTTCAATTGGAACCCCAGAGGTCAAATAAACATTATCGAACGACCAGCATCTCGATTGAGGTGAATTCCATATGCACTCTCCAAGTCATTTTGAGGATGGAAATCATATACCCTCCAAAATATGCAGAGTCACGAAACAATAATAGACAATTACACTCAACCTAACGACGAATTCCATAGTTCCCAATTAACATTCAAATTGCAGAATCCAATTTATACAAACAATTAACAAATCAATATGTCAAATGAGATATTCTCCCAATAACAAACTTCTAGGGTTTTGAATTTTGATCACAACAATATCAAACCTTGAGATCTGCGAATGCGAAATCGAACCTTGAGTTGAGAGTGCTTGAGCGCCTTCGATTCAGGTCTCTCGAAGTCACCGGAATACGAGGGTTTGCGATTCGATGCGGCGGCGGCGAAGCCATTGGAGCCGCCGGTCAAGAACTCGCCGGCGACGGAGTTGATCGCCGCTCTCCACTCCTCGTCGCCGTCTTCATCTTCGCTGCTAACGTGCACGGCGTCGAGGCTTGGCTCGTCGCCGTCGCCGGCGGCCATGTTGCTGCGCCACCGAAGGGGAATTTGTGAGTAAAGTTTAATGGCGAAAAAGATACTCCAGTCGATAAATGTTGTTTAGTATGAAGTGATAATGTGGAGCATATAAAATTTAACACTATATGATAAGAATTAATTTTTTATATATTTATCGTAATATAAATTATGTATTTTAATTTGAGACGATGAGATATATTTTGATATGAAAATCATATTTATATTCATGTTGATGATCACAAAAAATAATGGTCATAATTACCTTGTTATAAAGATATGATTTAGATAACGGATAAGGGGATTTTAGGGGATAATCATTAGAAAAGATTTTAATATAGGATAATCTTATTCTCATGTATAAGATATACCCTCAATAATTTTTTTAGTTAAAATCCCTTAGAGATATAACTATCTTATATCTTATAAAAACTATAAATATAAGATTCAAGACATAGACCTCTGGACTTGATATTCAAGATAGAATATATAAATGTTATTATTGTTCTTTTATTTTTTTTATCTTGATCATCGTCAAACGATACTAATATCACATCCGTTTGATCACCATCAAGAAATCCTCGTAACTGTTTTTTGTGTAGACAGTGTGACGCCTACGTGGGGCTTCTGATGGCATGATATGCAAGACCCGGAGTGAACAACAATCGTGAAAAACAGATCTCTTCAAGCCGAGATCTTCATCGACTACATCGGAGAACAGTCTGTTACGCTGAAGACAGATGAACTTATCAGGAATAATGTCACGGGCTTTTTCTCTAGACCGTACGACACTTAACAAACCTAACTTCGAGTATGCTAAGTCAACCTAACTCTCAAACACTCTCAGGTATTTGGAACTTCACAAGAAAGCTTGGAATGCTCTCAAACTTGGTTTTGTATTGCTTGATTGCTTGAATGCTTGGTTGATTGGCTACAAATGAGGGGAGGCAAGCCTATTTATATGTCTTGCCAAGAATTCTAGAGAATTCTATACACTTCTATACAACACCTAGAGTTTCCTAGAGTATTCTAGAGAAACCTAGTATTTACATGATAGATGTATACTTCTCTAGATAAATATAGAGTATACAAGAAAACTCTACACTTCTCTAGAGAAATTTAGAGTCTTCCTTCCCACTCTAGAGAACTCTAGAGTCTTCTAATAAGGCCTCCCTTTCCCCTTGAGAGCAAAATGTAGGTGACCAAGGGGTTAGCATTGTGTGCTTGAAAACGCGAAAAATTTTAGGCGTGACATTCTCCCCCACCTATCCTGGTGACGCTCTCGTCGTCTGCGCGTTCCGAAACTTCGAAATCTGCTCTTTGAATTGCCAAAGGTCGACCTCGCGTTCCCAGCTTACCTCACTGTCAGGCAACCCCTTCCATTTAACGAGAAGCTCACGATAACGGGAAACGCGTTTCTAGCGGACCTCCCTTTCGGCTATGATCTCATCTACCTCCTTGTCATAAGAGGAAGTGACAATCGGTGGGGGACGCTTCGATTGCCCTCGGTCAGGGTCTTCCTCGTCCGAATGATAGGGCTTGAGTAAGCTCACGTGGAACACCGGGTGAAGCTTAAGTTTGGGTGGCAACTCCACCATATAGGCGACCTTGCCTACCTTCTTTATGATAGGGTACGGACCCTCGTATCTCCGCACCAACCCTTTGTGTAGACTCCTGAACGCCTTGTAATTCTGGGGTTGGAGCTTGATAAGGATAAGGTCTCCAATTTGGAACTCCCGTGACCTCCGCTTAGTATCCGCCCACTGCTTCATGCGCTTATTAGCCTTTTCTAAGTAAGCGCGGGCGGTGTGGGCCTGTTCTTGCCATGTCTTGACAAGTTTGTAGGCCGTTGGGCTCGACCCCGTGTAGCCCGTTGCCACGGCACTGGGAGTCAGTGGTTGTTGTCCCGTTGCGAGTTCGAACGTACTCCGATTCGTTGTCTCGCAACGTTGAAGATTGTAAGAGAATTGGGCAATGTCCAACAACTTTGCCCAATCATGTTGGTTGGCACTCACGTAGTGCCGTAAGTATATCTCGAGCAACCTGTTCACCCGTTCTGTTTGGCCATCCGTTTACGGGTGAAAGCTCATTGAGAAATTGAGCGTTGACCCCATAAGGTTCAGTAGCTCGGTCCAGAATTTTTTCGTGAAGCGAGCATCCCTGTCGCTCACAATATTTCGAGGAACTCCCCAATACTTGACCATGTTCTTTAGAAAGAGACGGGTTGCTTCCTCTGCGGGACACTCCTTTGTCGCAGGGATGAATATGCCATACTTTGAGAATCGATCCACAACGATCATAATAGTGTCGCATCCTTCTGATTTAGGCAATCCGACGATGAAATCCATCGAAATGCTCTCCCACGGACGTTCCGGGAAAGGCAGCGGTTCGAGCAATCCCGCTGGCTTGCTCTGCTCAACCTTGTCTTGTTGGCATACAAGACAAGTGCGCACATAAGACTCCATGTCCTCCCTCATGTGCGGCCAGAAATACATGTCCTCCACCAAGGTATGTGTTCGTCGCTGTCCCGGGTGTCCAGCCCATAAAGAATCATGGCACTACTTGATAACTTCGCGCCGCAAGTTCTCCCACTTCGGCAGGTACAAGCGATTCTTTTTTACATAGATCATCCCGTCCTTCTCCCAAAACCTTGGTGTCCTCCCCGACTTGATAAGCTCAAACAAGGTTTTGGCAAAGGAGTCGTGCTACAACCCTTCTCGAATGCGATCAAGTAGCGGACTCTTAGGTCTGCTGATAGCGGCAAGTTCAGCTTTTCGGCTCAAAGCGTCCGCTGCCAGGTTAGCCTTGCCCGGTTTGTACTCCATGACATAGTCAAACTCAGCCAAGAAGTCTTGTCATCGTGCTTGCTTTGGGCTGAGCTTCTTCTGTGTCTGGAAATAGCTTGTGGTCACATTGTCGGTCTTGACCACAAACTTGCCGCCTAACAAGTAGTGACGCCACGTGCGTAGGCAATGTACCACAGCTGTCATCTCCTTTTCTTGCACGGTGTAGCGTCGTTCCGTGTCGTTGAGTTTGCGGCTTTCATAAGCTATGGGGTGACCTTCTTATATCAACACACCCCTAATAGGAAAATCCGAAACATCCGTATGAACCTCAAACGGTTTGCTATAGTCTGGCAAGGCAAGGATCGGTTCCTCGCTAATGGCTCGCTTTAACGCTTCAAAGGCCTCTTGACAGCGCTCGTCCCAATCCCAAGGGCGATTCTTCTTGAGTAAATCCGTCAAGGGTGCTACCTTCGCCGAATATCCCAAGATAAATCGGCGATAATAGTTAGCGAGGCCTAAGAAAGACCGAAGTTGGGGTACCTTCGTTGGTAGTTCCCATTCTTGTATTGCCTTTATCTTGGCTCCGTCCATCCGAATTCTCCCATGACCTATCCGGTGCCCCAAGAATTCAATCTCCTGCTGGACGAACGAGCATTTCTCCCTTTTAACATATAGGTCGTTGGCATGGAGCACTTGGAAGACTTGGCGTAGATGATCGGTATGATGCTCCAAAGTGTGGCTATACACCACAATGTCATCCAAGTATACCACCACGAAGCGATCCAAGAAGGGATGGAACACCATGTTCATAAGGATACAGAATGTAGCCGGGGCGTTAGTCAAACCGAAAGGCATAACAAGGAACTCGTAAGCTCCATACCTCGTCATACAAGTGGTCTTCAGCTTATCGCCTTCGACGATTCGACCCTGAGCGAAGATCAAGCTTGGAAAACCACCATGCACCTCTAAGCTGATCAAAGAGATCGACGATCAAAGAGATGGGGTATTTGTTCTTCACCGTCACCTTATAAAGTGCTCGATAATCGATGCATAGACGGAGAGAACCATCCTTCTTCTTTTGAAAGAGCACCGGGACGCCATAGAGGGCTTTCAACGGTTGGATATACCCGACATCCAGAAGCTCCTTCAATTGCCTACGAAGCTCCTCAAGCTCTGGCGGGGCCATACGATAAGGTGCTTGGGCAGGGGGCTTGGTTCCCGACTCAAGCTCAATATGGTGATCCACTTCCCGCCCAGGGGGAAGCTTCTTTGGTAACTTGGCAGGCATGATGTCAGAGAAGTCCTCTAGAACTTCTTTCACCTCGGTTGGCACGTCCAGGGGCTTGGCATCCCCATCCGGGACTTCCTCTACAAGGGTGGCAAGATACGTGACTTCATTCCACTTGAGACCCTTCTCAAGCTGCATAGCGGATAACACCTTGGTGCCTCGTTTTCCCCGAGTGCAAGGCACCACACATGTCTTACCATCCTCAAGTATGCATAGAGAGTTGGCATATGGGATGGGAATAGCCTTGACTTGGTCCATGAACTCTATGCCAAGCACCAAGTCATAATCGTCTATGGGGACGATAGAGAGATTTACCATACCGTCCCATTGTTCAATCCTCATGCCGACGTCCTTAGCTATGCCGACTAGTGGTTGGGCCTTCGAATTAACAGTTTTGATGTATCCACCACCTCGATAAGCTTTGAGGGAAAGACGATTGGCCATACTTTTCGATATGAAGTTGTTTGTGGCTCCGGTGTCCACCAATGCTTTTATGGATCGGCCCTCGATCATCGTCTCGACAAACATAGTGCTCTCGGGAGCATTCTTAGGCACATGAATTTTCGACAAAAATAGCTCACGCCGTTGCCCAGCCCGCCGCCGCCTCCCTTCTCTCCTTCTTTCTTTCCTCCACCAGCCGCCACCCGCCCAGCCAGCCCCGCCGCCACCGCCAGGAAATCGTCAGCCAACAGCCCTGACTCCGCCTCCAGCTACCGTCGTCGACAGTCTTACCGCCCCACCCGCCAGCATCCACAGTCACCGCCTACGGCATCGTCAGCCACACCGCCATCGCAACTGCTTCGTTTCCTCTCTCGTGAGGTAACCCAACCCCCTTCTAATTCCCTTGGGTTATGATCTGAGACTGTACGCGATAAATTATTGTTGATATGTGACTGGGATGGATTGATGATGAGAACTGACGGGGTTTGGGATTGTACTGAGACGATGATCCGTAAGTTGCGGTGAGTTTGGGAGTTAAGGATGATGTATGGAGTGACCGTATGGGTTGATGATTATGGTTTGAATAATAAATATATGATAATGCGATATGAACGCAATTAAAATTAAGGGTGTACTTATACAAAATGAAACCGTCAATGAATGCGATAATGTGATTCATGGGTATAAAAATAAGGGTTCTATGGTCACATTGGTAGTACTGTTTGAGCACTGTTTCAGCACTGTTCATCCGACGGAAAAATAAATTTTTGTGAAAAAAATACACGAAAACTGACCCGTAAAAAATATAACTTAAATCCCAAGCTTAACAACGTTCGTTCCTAAGCCTACGTGGGCAAACCCGGTGTAGGAACAAGAATTGAAACGTTCCAAGCTCTGATACCAGTTTGTTACGAACGGGTCTGTTAATTATAAGCACAAACAATAATAAGTACGTAAAAAAAATGAGACAAAGATTTTTACATGGAAACACTTGCGGGAAAAACTACGGACAGTCGCCGACGACGAAAAATCAACTAACCAAATGAGGAAATACAAAAGGAGTTACGTGAAAACAATCAGCAGTGACTGCGTTACAATCAACACGGGCTCATGATGAGGGCAAGGGAAATGATCTGAAGCAGAGCTTTGAGATTCCATACTACGGATACTTGTTTGCCTCGGCAGTGACTGTGTTACAATCAGCACTGTTAATTACAACACAAACAATAACAAATACATTAAATAAATGAGACAAAGATTTACGTGAAAACCCTTGCGAGAAAAAATACGGGCAGTCGTCGACGACGAAGAAATTCATTAATCAAACGAAGAGATACAAAGAAACAATACGAATACCGAGAACTCGTAATAAGTAACTAAACATCCTCACTTTAATGTGTTTAGTGTATTTAGTGTGTTTGTATACACCAAAAACTCCCTGCCAATACTCTGCGATACTCACTGATCTCTTCCTTTATGGATGATTTGCAAAGACTATTATATAACCTAGTCTTGTCCTAAAAAAGGCAAAAGAGATCAATGCGGATCACCACAAGGGAAAAATCGAGCCAAAATTGAGATCATGCGCGGAGGATCACACTTAAAGGAAAACACACGCGGGACTCCACATAGAAAAATTGAGGCATATCCATAATTGTCAACGGACCGTAATTGCTGCTGCAGATTCAGCCTTTAAGTATGCAAATCAAAGGCCTGTTTTCGGAGTTATCAACTCATATAGCAACTTTTATATTCCTTTTCTGGGGTTCTTTGCGATTACTGGAATCCCACTGCTGTTTTCCTGTGGTTCAAAGTTGTACAAATTGCCAATAAGGAGGCTGAAGAGCAGGATAGGAGGGACGACTTCCATTAATTAAAGTGCTCAGGGGATCTTGTTGCTTTGATAGCCATCATCTGAGATGAGTTGGTTGAAGATTATTAGTCGTACATCAAAAAGCTGACTCCGTTCACTGTTGGAAGAGAACTGACGCTAGCCTCCAAGTAACTTGAACTCGGAAGAAGTGTAAGCGACTTAAGTATTATATTCGAAACAAGATCTCGGGCCGAATGAAGAACTTAAGTAAACCGTCTCAAGACAGGGAGCATAAGATCGGTCGCTCTCGAACCCAAAAGAGCTCGATGCGACAGCATTCATAATCACTTTCACCCTCAATTAGGGGCATACAAATTAACTCGATCAAATGGAGGAGAGCTCAAAAGGATCTTCAATGCAGATGACTTGAAGTTTTCTTACCATTGATGCATTTTCGGGTAACTTTCAAAAAAATTTGATCTACTAATAGATTACTTCATATTGTTTTCGAAATGTTTGCAAGTGTTTCCAGACGACGTAGACGAGAAGATCTAGGGTTGGGACAAGGCCCCCAACCCGATGAAGATTAGTTTCGGGATAAGATCCTCGACCTAGAACTGGGACAAGATCCCCAGCCCGATGAAAACCAGGGTCGGGACAAGATTCCCGACCTAGGGGTAGGACAAGATCCCCAGCCCAATGAAGATCAGGGTCGGGACAAGATCCTCGATCAAGGGTTGGGACAAGATCTCTGACCGAGGACTGGGACAAAATCCTCGACCCGATGAAGACTAGGGTCGGGACAAGATCCCCGACCTAGGGTTGGGATAAGATCCCCGGTTCGATGAAGACCTGAAGGTGGGACAAGATACTCAACTCGATGAAGACAAAGAGTCGGGACAAGATCCCTTACTCAGAGTTGGGACAAGATCCCCGACTCGACAAAGACAAAAAGCCGGTAGAAGATCCCCGACTCAGAATTGGGACAAGATCCCCAACTCGACCAAAGATTTAGAATCAGGACAAGATCTCTGACTCAGAGTTTGGATCAAATCTCCAACTCGATCAGAAGACTTAGAGTCGAGACAAGATCCTCGACCCAGAGTTGGGACAAGATCCCCCACTCAATCAAAAAAACTTAGAGATTGAGACAAGATCCTCAACTCAATCATTGTTAAAGTGAATGAAAAGAAAGGACTCGAAACTTGGATCTCAGATGAAAAACCGAAGCCAAGTCGTCCCAAAGACTTGAGAGTAAAGTCTAAGCAAGGTTTTGAGCAAAAGCCGGAGGAATCAAGATAAAATCTTGGTAGTTGAGAAAGACAGACAAACCTAAACATCAAGACAAGGACTCATAGTTAAAATGAGAGTTCCGCTATAGAAGTTGAGGCTGGGGTATAAGAAGATCAATCCTTGAAGAAGAGCAAAGATGTAATGTCCCTAAAATTTTATGAAAATTCAATGTCTAAAACTGTATTAAAGGAACGTCCAAAACCGCATTAAAAGAGAAGTTTCGAGGACAAAACTTTCAAAAAATTAGGGATGATGTAATACCCCAAAAATTTGATATTAAAAATATACGATGTATTAATGAATGAACGTATAATACAACATTAAACGAAACGTTATATGTATAAAAAAACGAATAAAGTACAATGTTAAACGTAATGTTATATAATCGATAAACGTACGAATAAAAATAACGAGCGCGTGACGTCTCAACTTAACGTGACGATTGTATAAATAATATAACGAATACGCATCGTTAAGCATAACATTGTAACGATGTAACGTACGTGTTTAATAAATGTACGTATTAAATATAATGTACGTGTAATGTTATAACATAACGTTATAACGTTATGACATCCGTATTTAGGCTAATAAAATACGATCGCGGAAACATCCGAGATTTTCGACAAAACAAACGTCATTAAGTTAGAAATAATTTTACCTAATTGCGATCATATTTCCCGAAGAAATAGTATAACGAAATATGGATCAAAATAGACTGATAAAGATAAAACGAGGGAGCGGATTTGAATTTATATAAATCCACCGCCCACTCCCTACATTTCCCATTTTCTTCTCTGCAAAACACAGACGGCTTTCGACGGCGAAACCTTGCATGCCTCGTCGCCCACCTTGAGACCCGCTGCCATCCACCACAATCACCATCACTCAATCAACCCTGCGCCTTCACCATCATCCTCTGCATCTCCTCCTCTTCCTTGTTCTTCATCACCATCAAACACCCAAACCACAACCGAACCAGCCACCGACCTCAGCTGCGCCACTGTCATCGCCATCAACATCATCACCGTCACGCACTAAATCGAGCATCATCATTGTCATCGTCGTATTCAGGCAAACGACCACAGCAAGGAAACGACGTGACAGCAGCAGGAAGCCGAAGGACGAAAATCATTTCGAGGAAACAAACCTGTACGAGGTAACCTAACCCGATACGAGACGTTTATATTCGTTCATGAGCTCGATTCTGTTCGTACGTTTTGAGACCTTGATTCTACTGAGTTATGATCATAAAGGGATGTGTTCAAGCGTTGGTGATGTCGTATAATGGTTTCGTGTAAGTTTGATGTAAAAATCTATAATACCCAAAAATTTTGAGAATTTAAAAATGAATATATAACATACGTACAGTACTTATGTAAATAAAGCACGAATAAAAGACGTTAAGTATAACATTACGAATTAAAAATAGTCACGCTTAAGGGTTACAGATTCAACCCAAGAAAATATTTGATTATTAAATCAAATAAGAAGGTGGAATATTTGAGATGATTAAATGAACACACCAATAAATATTACGAACGAATAACGTTATAACGTTATAAACGTTGCGCGTAAGGGCTATCGATTATAATCCCATAAATAATGGATTATTACATGTGATGTAATATCATTATTCATGAGATAATTAAATCGACAACGATTAATTATCGAGAGATAAATTATATGAAACACGGATAAATATAGTCCGAGAGATATTTGGAGGGGTGAAATAAATCACCCACTCAAAACTCACTCAATCCTTATCTTCTCTTCTTCTTCCTTCCTTCACCCCCGCACCACCAACCACCTTCACCCTCCACCACTCAATCCACCACACACCCACCACCAACCACCACACGGGGCCGCCTGAGACGCCGACAGCCCGGATCCGACCATTCCCGGGTCGAAGCGACGATCCCCAGCCCCGACACCGCCTGCAGCCGCTCCAGCCAATGCCACCGTAGCCATCTCGTCATCGAGCTTCGCCCACCGCCGTCGCACACCGCCAGAGCCAGCCGACGATCGTTCCCGGCCCAGGCGAGCAAGATCCGGCCACCCACAGCCCCGATCGGGACCCGAGTAGCTCCCGTCGAGCCACCACATGAATCACCTCGTCCCGTCACGATTCCGGCTGCCCAGACACCACCGGATCACCAAGAGCAGTGGAGACGGTGACCCAGCAGCGTCCCCGATGGAGGCGGCCCAACATTGGCCCAATACAGGCCCGTCTTGATTCGTCTCGTGCTTAATATTTCACCAGGAAGATAACTTACCCCCTCTCGATCCGTCTCGTGCTTAATATTTCATCGATGTGATATGTTATGATGAATGTGATGAGAAGTGTACCGTCAGGAGGGCGATGATATGCTTGGTTGATATGTAATGATGAATCTACTGTGAAGTGTATCGCCAGGAGGACGATGACATGCTTGTTTGCTTGGTTGATATGTTAAGGCGATAAGAAAACTAGGGTTTCGATAAATTATGCATGGGTACATGCATGAACACATGCGTACGTAAACTTATGCTAATTATGATCTTAAAACACCATGGACGTCTTTCGTTAGACATATGCATGCTTGGAATGGCGATACGACGAACTTTACTCGATCACGGGATTATGTATTAATAGGGGGTACTAATTACACCATGAAGAGGATCGGGTTATAATAACAAGCCTTGACACTAGGATCGAGACCGGGGATGATTGTTTTATATGTTGATATGTGCTGTGGGGTATTTGGGGTTGAAATGAAGTAGAATATGCACCATTATAATATATATACCCTCTCGGAAAATAAATAAAAGCGACCGTAAAACGATTAATAAAAAGGAAATGGAGCATGCAGAGCATAGTTTCACTATCTGTGTAAACTAATGAAAAAACGAACGAATAAGAAATATCGCATCGCTGAACTGATAAGGTCGATATTGACGTCCCTTCTTAGATCCGTTGGATCATTAGTCGTTTTCCCTGAAGTTATTGAGAAGGTTGAACATGGAGTCCTTTCTTTGATCCATTGCGACCATTTGTTGCTTCCTTGAATAGTCTTGGTGGCTTGGGTTTGAGTCATTGCACTCCAGTATTATTCTCTGAGTCATCGTCACGGGTAAGAATTAGCTAGGGAGCGATGGGTATCCCCCATCCTTTTCGTATGCATACAGCGGGTTCGACGTCGTTGTGACGGGGCCACGGGTTGTTCTCTGTAGGAAGGCCCAAATTATCTCAATGCTGTCATACAGTGCCTCATTGAATGCGCACAAGAGGTTTAAGACGATGCACGAAGTAGGCAGGTGCGAAAATATAATCTATTGGGTAGCCCGGCTGACGATTGACACTTTATCTCTATATTCCGAGTCGGTCATATCCTTGGAGTTGCCGCTTTTGAGTTAAGTCAGGAACCCTAAATAAATACAAAAGAAAGGAATGACTCTTAAAAACGATACAAAGTCATACAAAGCAATGTAAAACAATGCTATTTGATATGGCGTCCATATTTTTCTATCATATTATAAAAATATTTTAGGGACTGTCGGCGATCGCCATAACCGTTAGCGGAAGTTTCCTATAATTGGGATTCATACACCTTAGGTTGCTGAACTTCGTTAGCTCACGGTTATGTGTTTCAATTGTAGATATGTCCCCAACAGCACCTGGAGGTTCTTAGTGTAGGCTTGCATGCTTATAGATGATCTCACGTGCTCTCGGATATTATAACGGATCAGATGTCTATTTTGTTTAATGTAATCTTTGATCCGGATTGTTTTTGGCATCAATGTTGTAACTAAAACCGGTATTCGAAATTGTAAGGAATGAATGTGGTTACTGTTTACACTTCCTTAACTTCTATACCCCTAAACCCATTTGGTTTAATTGACCTTGTCACGGACTGGGTCCGTGATGGCATAACGCCCAGGTGTCATTTAGTACGGAAAATCGGGGCGTTACAAAATCCTACGTGTTTGGCATTCCAGGATCATCGCGTCCACGACGGGCTCAGTCGCACCCACGACGCCTCGTCACGTCCGCAACTGGTGACCGCGACAATTGTTGCGCCTGCGACCGTTCCAGTCGTGCCCGCGACCTTGCCCAGGTGACAGCAGAAAATTCCCAAGGTCAAAATCGACCTCAAACATCAACCTTAAGGTCTGATCTTGCATATTTGGGAAAAAAAAATACGTTTAGGAAATATTAAAAATGATGCATGCGACCATGCAACGCTGAAATCAACTCCCCGATGCGTTAAACACCATTAATTTTTTTACAAGGACGCTGCCCTCGTACTCCCGTCAGGGGGCGCTGCCCCCTGGGACCCCTGCCCTTGATAAGCATAGCACACATTCGTCGTTAAGCATTAAGCGTATATGTGATGCATGAACCTTGCGTATAGAAAATGGATATTAAATATGCATGTTTGACTATACGATACCTCTATCGCGCCGTGACAGGTGCAAAATAAACTATCAAGATAATAACAACTCAGATCATACACTATTACGTGTTACAAACAAACGATATGCTCAAATATATAGATACAAGGTGATCTATAATGCATGAACAACGAATAAATGAAATACAGACCAGTGATAAATACCTATCAAACATAAATGCTGAACACTGTACATGGTTCATGAACTGTTAAGTTTTCTGTCTTATTTTCTCGAAATTGTTTTGGAGATTGAGCTCGGCACTGTCATCATCTCCCTTTGCTGAAATGTTGAGAAGAAGGTCGTACCTGATGTTCTTTCTTGGAATCTATCGAATGTCAAGTGAAAGTCCTAAGAACTGAACTCTAACCAAACTTCTTGAGTCATCGTCACGGGTGAACTGAAACTAGTTAAGGAGCGTTGGACAGTCCCCATCCTCTTAACATGCATGCAGCGGCTTCAACGTTGGACGTGGCGGGGTCACTGACTATTCTCTGCAGGGAGGTCTAAATCTATCCCAATGAGAGGCAATAGAGCCCGTTGGAAGCGCACTTTATCCACTAAAGTGTAAGGCGGCATACAATGGGTGCAAGTACGTACTGGATCGATGGATTCGTATAACCCGGCTGACGACTGACGAGTCTTGTATTCAGAGTCTGTCTGTTGAAAACTCTCGAGTCATGGGCCCATGCTAACAAAAATGAACATAAGAAACATGAAATCATAAAAATACTCACACGTAGTATGGCATATCTATTTTCCTAAAAAGTAAAAACGTTTTACTGGTACTCATCGATTCGCCATAGTCGGGGGAGTATCCTGCAAATATGAGGCATATACTCTAGGTTACTGAGTTTCGTAATCACGGGTTATGTATTTCATTTGCAAGTGAGTTACTATATGATCAGTGAAGACTGTAGTCCCTTATGTGTTTTTGGAGATATTATTATGAAACTATGATCATTTTGGATATGTAATACATGCGATGTACTAGTCATGCCACAAACTGTGTAACTTAATGGCTTCCGTCCTATGATTGTAAACTGAATTTGTATCAACTAAATAGCATGAACGGAAGCATTACAGATAGTTTTCTTGATTTCATATACCTTTAAACTTGTTTGGTTTATTTAGCCTTATCATGAACCGGGTTCATGACGGCATAACGTCGCGTGTCACATGACGTGAATCTCGGCTCATTACAAAAGCCGACCAAGACATAATTGGGGAAAGAATCAAGACAAACAAACGAATTACGGTAACTCAGTCGACAGTGAAAAAGAAGACAATTTCACGTTTCGATTCATGCAACTCAAAAAAAGACAAACGAGCTTCATAGTCGACTTGAAGCAACTCGGCCAAGAAACTCGGGGACATATTGATGACCACAAAAATAATGATAATAATTACCTTGTTATTGTTATTGTAAAGAGATGATCTAGATAGCGGATAAGGGGATTTTATGGATTTTTAATTATTAGAATAAAGATTTTAATATAAGATAAACTTATTCCCATGTATAAGATATACCCGTAATAATATTTTTAGTTAAAATCTCCTAAAGATATAACTATCTTATATTTTGTAAAAACTATAAATATAAGGGTCCAAGGTATACACCTCTAAACCTGATATTTGAGATAGAACACATAAATATCATGAGACGGCCCTATCATCATCACATCCGTATGATCATCATCAAGAGATCGTCGATCCTTGATCATTCGATCTTGTAACTGTTTTTTGTGCAAAGACATCCGTATAGAATAATACAAAATATATAAATATTACAAAAATTATGAAACGAAGATAATAGCATTTTACAACGTTATATAAAAACGATCTTTCATCATCCTATGATCTGTGTCAAATTTTGACTCGAAAATTATGAAAATCTGGCAAATCTAAATTTCACTAGGATGAAGAAGACACGGTTTCATGGTTACTAGTAACATAAAAGTGTCTTACGTCCTGTTACATATCGAAATGAATGAGAGAAATTTCCATAGAAGAGAAGGTGAAAAGTGAACTATGGTCGTTACAAGATTTTGCATGAAAAACATACGATTGCGAAAACATATCAACCGAAACAACAACGGTGAAATAATACTATCACCTAATACTTATCTGAAATGCACAAAACAAAATAATAATGAATTTACATCATAAAATAGATATATACCATATACAGTAACTTACTCTCGACTGTCATTGTATAAATCTAATCTCATAACTAGAGTTAATCAAAAACCATTCTACCATGACGGCCACATTCTTCATCCAAGTAATTACTATCTCATTCAAGCTCTCTCGGCCTGATTTAGGACGGCTGACAACATTTCATCACCATGGAAATCGAACAGGGTCGCAGTTTCTTTGCAGGTATAAGATGAAATTGCTGAGGAAGTTTTGCAGGTGCCACGACATTGTCATCCATGCCACCGCTCACCATTCCTCACAACAGCTAATGCGTTAGAAGCTCCTCCAGATTCATCATTTGAAGCAGCTCCATCAACTACATGCTGCAAAAATAGGAGAAAAGATATTAGATTTAACGACTTTGAATAGAGAATCCGAGCAGGAGATACTGGTATCACAAGCAACATACTCTATACTGTAAATTACCATGATAAACAATTACTAAAAAAAAACAATTAAAAAATACACCTCGGTGAATATTCTGGAGCTATCACATTCTATATATCTACTTGGTCGTCGTGGCGATCATAGCCACCTATTGTACGTCCAGTATCATGAATGAGTTATCCAACCAAATTTCAACGACTGAATTTGTGCGAACTTAAAAACATTTTCCAAGCTCAGAGTTCATGCCACCATTTCCATCTTTGCGTTTGTTCTTTAAACTTCAGCAGAGCAGAAACGGAAATAATCTACTCCTAGGATACTACAGTAACAGTAAAAGGCATCTCACAAGGCGGAGTTCCATGGATTACGTTCTGGACCAGACCGTTGGGTGAAAATTAAACAGAAAATAAGGCACCAATTAGAAAACATAAAGCAGTACCTCTTTGGTCAATCCCGAAGCAGTCATGAATTCATAGAACTTGCGCATCAGCATTTCCTCTTCGACCTATAAGTTTGGATACAAAGAAAAAGAACCATTATCTATCCATGCCAGGGAAAACCACTACAGAAGGCAACACAAATAGAGAAACTCTATACCAGCAAAAGTACAAACAGAATAAGACACCCGGATTAAGGCCAAAGCGACTCAAATTTGCAGAGAAACTTTAGAATATCATCAGCATGCAAACAGACGCTTCATTGTTAAATTAATCATAGCAAACACACAACTGAACCAAGTAGTGACAACAGAATAGCATCTCGATTTATGATGCAATAATGTCAATCAAAATCCCTGATTTGGCTGAAAAATAACGCATATCTAGTATGAACCTCCACTGATCATACACTCATGTCAAAGACGCCTATGTGGCATGTCCGATTCTCGGCATAAACTCTGACTACATATCAGGTCACAGAATTAAAGAACACGTGATTTCCTCTAAGACATATACAGAATTCCCTGGCTAGTAGGCTGTTCGCGCATGTTAAACCACTGGGACTTCAACTCAAAACCAACCGGCAGTGCCTGAAATAGCCCAGAATCTAAACATGCACTTGCTTTAATTTCCCAATTTCCAATGTAGGTAAACTATTCTCGACAACAGAAATTATAGTTCGCCCAACACGAACACTTCGACTAACGCTACGAACAAAACTTTCCATTACACAAAACACAAACGAAAAAAAGTACCTGAAGTCGCTCGAGTTCATGTAGCATCGTCTTGCGCGCATCTCTCAGAAACTCTGCCTGTTTCTCCAAGTGCCTGCATCATCAAACACATAACAATTATCGCAAAACCAGAAACAGGTAACACATATGAAGCAGATTTGGTTGATCGAGTTCGTACCTGAGCAACGCAGTCGTGTGTTTGAGATCCATGGCAGTTATCGAATCTATGGATTGAAAGTCCCTCGATTGAATGGGAAGATCTCGAGGAAGAATTGGGGGAATAGGAGGATTTGGGGTTTGATTCAACGGACAAAACTGTGATATCAAAGCCCTAGAAAAATTGAGGGGTGGAGGAGGTGATGAACTTTGTGGGCTGAGATTATGGGCTGGATTGGACGATAACATGGATCTTCGGCCCAAAAGTACTTCGCTAGAAAATAAAAAGTGTTGATTGTCTCATCATATTAATCTTTCTTTTTTTCTCTTTTTTTTTCTTCTGAAAAAGATAGATGAATTAATCAATCACATACAACACCACCAAATCAGAAAAACCAGTCATAATAATAGTCTGAAAAATATCAAATACTGTTAGGTTTTATTGAAAATAACTTACTCATGTCATTTCGGATAAAACAAAAATATTATAAGTACATAATCCCTCTTATTCATATTATTTATAACACTTATTTTTTTTATATGCAATATTTTTAGTTTTGAAAAAGTTTTAACATAAATAATATCAAATCGTTATAATATACTCTTTTTGTTTCATATTTCTTGAAATGTTTTAATCTGACATGAAAATTTATGCAACTGTTGAATTTGTATGGATTTTGATGATAGTGGGATTTACTATAGGAGAAAAAACAATGGCTGTACTTTAGATGAGATTAATTTGTTATTTTTTTATGTTAAAAGGTTACCAAAAGAGAAAATATTATATTTTTTTTAGATTAATCAAATAAAAAAACGTTACAATTAATATAGAAAGAAGGATATATCCAACTAATTCTTGTATATGTTGTTACAACAAACCTTACTGTCGTTAAAAAAAATATTTTTTATTCATCAAATTTCATAATAATTCAACAGACACGTAAAATTTTATATCTAATTAAAATATTATAATTAATTCAGAACGTGACGGAATATACAACGGATCATACGTTACTTTCATATGTTTAATACATTATGATTTTAGAATTGTGTAAACCAAAAAAATGAGAAGTGGATAAATACGACATCATCATCGAAGGTCGAAGGATCCTTTTGATCCTTCTGTGCCTCCCCCTCTTTTTAATTCAAAGGAAAACGAAATACAGTACGACACAACGTTGATGAGCCAAGGGTGAGTCCTTTTCCACCTTCAAGGGATTTTCGCAGGTGGGCTAGCTAATGCACCATTATGTCATGAAGCGATGATGATAATGATGATGATGGTTTTGGTGGCTACACTGTTCTTCTTTGATGATTCCCACGAAAGAAAGGAGAATCACTGGGCGTGCCAAAAACAATTCATGAGCATGATTACTGGATTCTGTATAAGTTCCTGCAAATATGATTAGAGATTACTCCCTGTTTTTCATAATTTTTATAATCATATGTATTTTAATATGTTTTTTTATTGTTAATGATATAAAAAAAATTTAAACTGATTCAGAATTAAAGTTTATAATTTATTTTATCATTAGTATCTCATAATTATTTTATAAAAAATAATATTTACTCATACTCAATTATACCTCAAACTGTGTGCCGTTGTAAAAAATTTGGGACCGAAGAAATATGAGTTTAACAATTTGAGTATAGTCTGTTATACTCTTTCTGTCCCATATTAATGGGATACTCCAATTATGTAGTATTCAACACGTATTGTAAGGAGTTTCGTTTGTCATCTTAATGATGATGAAAAATTATGCCACTAGCTTCAAATTGAAATACATAACTTAAATTATTATCAATTTAAAAAAAAAAGATGTTTAATTGTCTCGCGATACGAATCAAACTTCATCTCGACAAATATATTTTTCAAACTATTAAAAATAATTCGAAATAAATAGAGTAATTTATATGAACCGATTTGTTCAAGAAGACGGTTTCCCGATGCAGCAATGCACTCCTTTCTTCCCTTTTAAGGACCGATCATACTCCCGCAAAATGTATGCAACATTTTTTTCATGTTCTACTTTATTTGTAATTTTTTTAGTCATTGTTTAATATTAAAAAAATTATATCAATCATATTTTGTTATAATATATCTAATGATTTATCTCATAACAACCTCACTATCCCTAAAAAATATTCTTTTTTCATCAAATTTCACAAAAATTCAACACATATGCCTTCCGTCCTAAAATTATCGTAACATTTTTACTTGGTACGCGTGTCGATGTAAAGTTTAACACGCGTGTAACGACGAACAAATATATTTTTTTGTAAATTTATCGTGAACATCAATGGTTATGTAAGTTACGTATTTCAACCTAATACATGTTGCAGGACGATCAAACGTGATTTGATATGAAAACGAGACTTATATTCATATGTCTAGAATAATCCAAAATACGTATATGTTGTAATTATTATGAGACGGAATGAATATAAATTTTTATGTCGAATAAAATGATTATAAGTAATAAGTATCATGGACGGAGAGACCGAGTATAACTTTACTTAACATGCAGGAATGATCGATCTAGAAATGAATCTACGGTTACATTTTTGCTAAGCATAAGATATGTCCTATGTATACATTCACGGATAAACACATTTTGGCCTTAGATGCTCTGTGGTGCACATGTTTTCGTATGGGATTTTTTTGGCAAGTACATGCTTTATAAAGGCTACTAGCTTTTGATGGCAAAAGTGAGCACACAAATATTCTTTAGTCATGTGCACAATTCGGCCGTATTCTTTTTGTGTGAATGTCATCATCTCTATTTTTCTGAATCTTAGATCGTGTCTACTCAACCATCACACACACAAAACTAATTCAACTATGGTTCTAATGTCTTTCAAGTTGCGACTCAAAAATCTGAATGAAACCAGATTATAGATATCTTTTACAAAAAATCGTTATGAAAATTTTTCGAACAAAACAGACAATCGTGTTATGTATTTAGATCTCATCGTACTGACCGAGACTGGCCCAACCTAACGTCGATATTAACCTAAGATGATGGGATACTAATCATGGAATTAAATGGGATAATGGTGCAAATAATTGAGATTAGGGGATTAGACAGATGCTACATTGAACGGGGAAGAATAGTAGCTAGGCCACTGATGTCGGCAGGGCCACAAAGCCAAGATTCAATCGTGTGGGGGTTAACGTTGGTGTCACAAAAACTTAGCCAAAACAGTGAGCCAAGATGGGTCCAATTCCAAATGGGTGCATATCATATCCGAATGGTTGGATTTTGGGATCTATAAAATCAAATATTCAGTGCAAGATCTTGTTATGTTTTTATCATGTTTCTGGGGACTTCTTGTCTTTCGGTTCTTTCGTTGGCGGTGAAAATGACCTTTGTCTCCGTGTGAGTCCGTTTTGTTCATGGACCAATAATACATAACGGAAAGTATGATGTTACAAAATGACTATTATTCGAAATTGCTCATCAAAATAAACACTAGTTGTGACAAAATAATCAGCCGAGATGTAAAGAGTTATAGGTCAATTTTATGTACAGGGCCTTTGTTTGCTTGGTTTTTTTTTTTTTTTCAATTGAAATGTTTGCTTAGGTCTTGGAACAAATAAATACTCGGCTGACGCTGATAATTTTGGGAGGGTTGTAAATGATGATTTAATTTGCACAAGAAAAAATTAAATGAATGATAGGTGAAGATACGCAATAACGGGAGGAATGGGAGGAGAAACCAGTAACGTGTGAGCATCACCATGTGACGCCCCATCGACGGGGCCCTGTCGCACGCCCAGCCCATATTCGCGTCACTCTACAGCAACCGTCACACGAAATAGAAAAATCTCATTAACTTTAAGAAAACTCTATCCACCATTCTTGAGTTGAAATTCAAATATTTTATATAATATTAAAACCATTAAGCCCGACAACTTAATTTTCCGTGCCACTCAAAGTAGATATTCGTGACAGCCAATACGCGTGTTGAGAAAACATTATTCATGATTTTGAGTTTAAACTTTAAAGATTTAAAAATTATAAAAAAGTCCAAACAAAATAAAAACCATGATAGTTATAAGTAGGGATGGGGGAAAAATACACAAAAATCGAATTATCAAATCGAAACATCAAATTCGATAAGGTATATTCGATTTTCGATAAATTTGGTTTTCCATATTTGATTTTCTACCATTATTTGATTCCGGTTTCGGTTTTGATTCCAAAACAATTCGATAAATTCTATTAATCGAATTAACCAATTTATTATTATATTTTTAGTTTTAAAATAAAATTAATTTTTCATATCTTAATTATTTGTTAAAAAGATGTTCATGGCTATTTTTTAAAAACTCTATAACTTTTAGCATTTCTTTTGTAATGGATTTTAAGTTTTTCTTAAAATTAATAATTTTGTTTGAAAATATATAGATTTTGATGGATATAATATTAAAAATTAAAATTCGATAATTAATCGAAATCGAATCGAATTTCGATTAATCAAAACCAAAACAACCGATGAAATTCAGTTCGATTTCGATTTTCAATTTTTGAAAAACCAACTTAATTCAGTTAATCAAAATCAAAAAAAAACTTTAGATTTTTAATGAATTATCACCCTTAGTTACAAGAAAATCCAAACAAAATAACTACCCTCATAGTTTTGTCATGAAAATAGTTTAAGCATAGGATGTAAGTAATAGTACTCTCTTCGTCCTAAATAAATTATAACATTTACTAAATTAAAATCTCAATCGGGAGTTTACTTGTCCGCAAAGGTATCATCTCTTCTCAAGATGATCTGTGCCCATTTTGCAATGCGGCGGGGGAAGATGCTAATCATGTGTTAATGCTATATGAGCAAGTTTGGAAGGTTTGGGGTGTGTATTTTTTGGTGGGGCACAAAATTTGTCATGCCGGTTACATTGTTAGATATGTTTGAAATATGGTCTAACGTGCTGTAACGCTCCGAAATCCAGCTCAACTGACACGTGACGTTATGTCGTTACAGACACAGTCCATAGCAAGACCAAGTAACCCAACGGATTTTAGGTATACAAGTTAAGGAACTATCTGTACACCAAACATACATAATTTATTATTATGTCCTTACAACTCCAGATTATCTTACATTAATCCAGAATATTACATGTCTGAATATTACATTGATCCAAAATATGAGAAACTATCTACATGCATGCTTCTTCGCTCTACAGCGCTCCAATCTCACTTCCGTCTCACCTGAAAATAAAACCCATAACCCATGAGTAAAAAACTCAGCAACCTAAGGTGATGAATTCGATTTTTAGGGCATTTTTCACCGACTATGACAGATCGCGAAAAATGCCTGAAAGAACCCCCGAAGGAAAGAAAGAGAAAGAAAATATGAACTTAGGCCATATTAGTCAAATAATATATATATCATATCGTATGTATGTCATATACATTCATATATATGTTATAACCTTTTTGTGTCTTTTTCTTTTATGAGTTGGTTTGTCCCTGACAAGATTACAATAGATCAACTCTGAAAGATATGATAAACTCTGAGATATGACCGACTCTGACATGAAGCCGTTAACAACAAAACTGACACGAAGCCAATAACAACTCTAACACGAATCCGATAACAACAAATCAGGCACGAAGCCATAACTATGACATGAAACCGATAACAACAAAACTGACACGAAGCCAATAACAACTCTAACACGAATCCGATAACAACAAATCGGACACGAAGCCACAACTATGGGGATTCAATCGTTGATCGGACAAGTCTATTCAAATGATATTCTCTTTCTTTTCCATGGTCAATTAGGTTAGTTAGACCCAATTCACATTCTCGGATCTTCTGCAGAAGTTGTTCGGTGGTTCAGCCACCCACGGCATCGTAGTGCCGTTGCGTGCATGCGATGAGGACAAGTCGCTACTTTCCTCTTCCTGGCTAGTCTCTCATCCACTTGCCCGTCACGCGACTCAATCAACGAATAGTCAATAGAGTTTCTTGACTATAGACATTTTCACTTGGTGTCCAAGATTATCGTCCCCAACAATATCTCAAGGATGACAAACATGATCCCAATGGATCCAAGAGGAGACGCAGGGCTCAACGTACTAGATGAAGGGTCATAATTATGAGACTTTATGTTCATCAGATTATTTCAGTAACGCATTTTAAATTAATTAACGGTGTTAGCCGTAACGATTATATTTCATCCTTAACTGAATTTATCAAGTTCTGTTCATTATTAATGGGTTTCAATAGTGCTATTGCTTTCATCCGTCAATTCAATCATTCAATAATAACTACCCTTAGATGATTATTGAAAGGATAATTTATAAATAATATATCCTTTTTAATATCGATTCCCGCATAAGGCAATAGATAATATATAAACCATATCCAGAAAATATACAACAGTTATCCATGAAATATATAACATAGGAAACATGTTCAGGGATCATACATAGCACATATTTAGTATTTCAATCATCTCTTTACATAGACTCTATAAAAACAAACCCGATCATGTAGCATGTATGTTTAAGTCACGTCGGCCTCATCATATGCTAAAATCATAACATTTATAATCATTTCCTGTTTTCGATCATAAGTTCACCAGTTTATTTATCTCGATTCCCCAAGGAACATAACCTTGCTATCCTTTGATGCGTATTGTCAACGAACTTATGTTCTCTCTCATTAATCCCATAAGTAAACATAAATTACGCATAAGACGCATAATCACGTATAAACACACACAAGCAAGCATAGTCACAACCATCCATGATAATACAATCCGAGACATCCCAATCTCATCCATAACCATCTCAGCGGCCTTACCGTAATTAAACATAACCATATAACCTCCTTTATCATCATTTCTCATACCAAGCCCTTCTTTATACATAAACATAAAGACCTCGTCAACCTGGCGCTCTAATCTTGATGACAACACATCAAGCCCTCATAAAACTATCGACTCGTCACACAAGCCTTGCATACTCGACACAACCATACACTGTCACAATCAAAACATAGAAGTAAAACCCAAGTCAGTCCCACATCTTCTAAAACCATATCACCTCACCACCAGCATATACTCACTTCTTCTTTATCATCGTTTTCATACTCAAGTCCATATATGTACATAAATCTATCCCGACATCCTTATCATCCCGAAGATCTAACTAGACACAAGCACACCAATGCCCTATCGGCATCATCATATACCCTCCTTAAAACCCATCGTGCAGTTTTCATCCACCACAACCTCCAATCAAGAGCAATACAACTCACATACACACGGAATCACATCCTCGCCAATCCGGCGGTATCACATCACAACCACACGACACAATCCGCAACCAATCATGGATTTCAAGGAAGGTTTTAGTGGAGGTTATCTCCCTGATGTGTATCAATTTACTCGCGAAACAAAGAGAACGACGAAACAAAGCTGACACCGTTGTCGAGCCGTAACTGGGCTATCAAGCTCACACCGCTGCCAGAGTCGGGCTGTGCATGCCGCTACCGAGCTAGGCCCTGTCGGGCTCACTTTGGGCCTGCTTTTCGAGCTCTATCGAGCCTACTCGGGTCGCTCACATCCCGCTAATAGCCGGATTGAAGGCTGGATGAGGCAGGGCGGTAGTGTTTAGTAGTGTTTTGGGGAGGTGGTTTATGAGCTCGATCGAGGCCGCATCCGAACTCGTGGGTGACCAGGGAAACATCACATGGGTCGGGAGACGTCGTTGGTCGTCGGATCGTGGCCGGATTCGTCGCTGGACGAGGTAGATCGTGGTAGTGGCGCGATATGGCTTCGAGGCGTCATGCTCGGGCTCGTTGTTGGCTGGGATGTGCTCGTCTGGGTTGGGGTTGGTCGGATCCGGTGCGACGACGCTGGTGGCGCATCGTGGTCGTGGCGGCAACGGTTGTGGGGGTGGTTGGAGGTGATGGTGTCGGGTTTGGTGAGAGTGGTGAGCTACGGGTGAAGGTTTGAAGATGAGAAAGGGAAGATAAGGAATGATGGGTGTGATTAACTCACCCCTCAAAATATCTCATAGACTGTATTTATCCGTGTTTCGTATAATCTGTCTGTCGATAATTAATCGTTATCGATTTAATTATCCCAAATATTTCGTAATCACTTCTCGTTCAATAACCTGATATTTTCAAGGTTGAATCTGTAATCCTAGCGCGTAATAATTTTAACGATGTAACGTTCATTGTTCATAAATTTTATTTGCGCGTTCATTATATACATACCGTACGAATATTTTATATCCAATATATATTTGAAAAATCAAAAGAAATTCGATATATTACATTACCTCTAACTTTTAAGAAATTTCGTCCTCGAAACTAAATTAAAATGAGGTTAGTGAAGAAAAACCTATGAAATAAATGCAATAACCTGTCGCATTATTTCATCCATTTTCGAAGTGATCGCAAAGGTCATTCATCCACAGAAACTTAACCTTTATTTGGATGTCCTTATTCTTTGCGGTAATATGGTCTACTTGGGGCGAGCGTAATAATTTTGTCTTTAGAGGCAACATTCCAAGGTGATGTGATGTTACTGAATTGATTTTGTTGCGATTTAGATTTTGGGTTAGTGTAATATCCCAAAATTTGGATATTAAATATATTACAAAATATAACGTTACTTAAACATACGAATAATATAACGAATATGTAATGTTAAATATAACGTTCCATCACCTCACCAAATCTGTTCCCCTTTATCATTCCCTCACCAGATCACTTCATTCATTTCTTCACCCTTCAAATTCCTCCCTGCATCTCCTCATCCTCCCTCTTTGTTTCTTCCTGCACTAACGCCATCATCATCACCACGAACAGCAGCAGCAGTGAACGCAAAGAGGGATGGCAGCGAGGACAAGGACAGCAGGCGATGGAGGACAGCAGCAGTGGACGGATCACGACGGGAGCAACAAACACTTTTAAGGTAACCGAACCCGACATCACGCTTTATCTTCGTTCATGAATCCGCTGCTGTTTGTGCATCTCTAGGATCTTATTTGTACTGAAATGAACCATATAAGACGTTTTATATGTAGTAGAATTGATGTATGGAGGATTTTCATAGGTACTTGATGAAATGCCAGTGTTTCCGGGAAACCAGCACTGTTGCGCCCGCGACAGGCATAGTCGTGCCCGCGACCCAGCAAATTTTTCTGATTTCTGAAAATTATGTTGTCGCGCCCGCGACGGTACCATTGTCCCTCCCGGGATCCCTGTTCCGACCAAATTTAAATCTAAATCTATTCTTAAAGCCTAATCGTATGTGATCGATGTATAAACCTTTATGTTTAAGTAGGTGTAATACCCGAGAATTTTGAGATGAATAAATATTTAAAAATATATATGTGTGTTAAGCATATGTTAAGAATAAATGGGATTAAAAACACGATAATTACCAAAATTACAAAGTGTGACATACGTAACGAGCGTTACGGAGTTAAGAGAGTCGCGTACTATCGTAAAGTTTTTAATCTCGAAAATAATATTTTCTTTGGTAGAACATTCTAATAAAATGTTTGGAACGTTACGATCCAAACAAAATAATTTTTGAAGGTAAAATTATATGAGACTTTTGTAGATAGGATATATGGAATACCATAATACCCTAAACAAATACATCCAACACATCACACCCCACCACTTATCCTTTTTTTCATTTCATCATACACACCACACCCCACTCACAACTCCCCACTCATCATTTTCACTCACCACTTTCTACTCACAACTACCCACTCACTACCTTCCACCACAACCAGCTTCCACTCATCATCCATCACCACCACCACAACCACCTCCCACTAATCATCCATCACCACCACCATCACAACCACTTCCACCTTCTTTCAATCAACAATCCTCCACTCAACTCCTCTTTTCATCATCATTTTTTCATTTCTCTCAAACTCACACTCTTCCTCACATAACATTTACACGTTGCATAACAGCATCATCTTCATACTTCATCAAAATCAGTGAGATAGATAGTCATGATAAAGGGAACGAATCAAGAAATCCACCCCCATAAGCGGTATGTTAATCCGATCTCCGGATAACAAGTTATCACGAATTTAACTTTCACACACAGTTATCACTTTACACTACAAAAAAAGGGTCATTTTGCGACGGAAAATTTCCGTCGCAAAAAGCAAAAAATCCGTCGCTAAAATTGTTTAGCGACGGATTATCTCCATCGCTATTAACGTGATCGCTAAACCAAAAATTAGCGACGGATCTGTCGCTAAACCAAATATATAACGACGGATTGACTTTTTTCGTCGTTAAATTTTTTTTCCATATTTGCAAACTTAGCGACGGTATTTCCATCGTTAAATTATTTTAAAATTAGCGACGGATTCCGTCGCTAAATGTCATTGTCAATTTGAAAAATTTGACGACGGATTCCGTCGCTAAATGTCATCGTGGATTTGAAAAACTTAACGACGGATTCCGTCGCTAAATGTCATCGTGGATTTGGAAAACTTAGCGACGGAGTCCGTCGCTAAATGTCATTATCGAAATGGAAAACTTAGTGATGGAATCCGTCGCTAAATGTCATTGTCGATTTGGAAAACTTAGCGACAGAATCCGTCACTAAATGTCATTGTCGATTTGTAAAACTTAGCGACGGAATCCGTCGCTATTTGAGTTTAATTTTTAAAAAAGTAAATCAGAATTTCAACGCGTACCAATACAAATACATGTACCTGGAACATCAAGAAACTCAGAAATATACAAACATC
>JAOVYX010002982.1:0-11317 GCA_035668315.1 Drosera spatulata
CTTGAAAGTTTAGGGGATGAAGATTATGAGAGTAATGATGAGGATGATGATGATTATGACGATGAGATAGACATAGAACAGGAAGAAGAAGCAGAAGATGAAACTGAAACAGAAGAGGATGATGAAGAAGAGGAAGAGGAGGCTACGGATGAGGAGGATGGGGAGGATGGGGAAGATGATCGCATAGGGTAATACGCTTTATGACGGATTCCGTCGCATATTATAAATTTAATTAATTATATTTTTTTGAAATAAATTAATTAACTCGACGGAATCCGTCGCATTGTGATTAATATTTCTACGACGGAATCCGTCGAAATTGTTAATTATCTTGGTTAATTATTAATTTCTATTAGGAATTAATGAAATCAATTTTTTGTTGTTGCGACGGATTCCGTCGCAAAGAAAAATAAATTTAAGAAATTACATTCTGCGACGGAAAAAGTCAATCTGTCGCAGATTTTCTTGTTTTGCGACGAATCCATCGCAGATTTATGCTTTTGCGACGCCATGTTTTACGACGGACATAGCCGTCGCAAATTCCGTCGTAGTTTCATCTCTGCGACGAAATATTTCCTTTTGCGACGGAATTTTTCCGTCGCAAACTATGCAGGTTTTTTGTAGTGTGCGTTCAAAGATTCCAATGCATATTATTGTAGCTATGGTATAATAATACGCATCGTCACACAGAACAAATCTAAACGTTACCTTCTTATTGCAACTTTCTCACACATATGCTCAGCTTGTTCTTTATGTCTTAACGAGCAGCGTCTCCAGGTCCTATAACATAATAGGAATCACATATTAATATATTTTCTTATGAATGTTTGTACTTCGTGAAAAACCCATCATATTAATATTATGAGGTGATCCTGAGCTTTGTTAAACGTTTGATACTTATTTTGATTATTCATGATGATGATTTTATATATTGAATATCATTAGAGGTATTTGTGAATATTTGGAGTTGTTTTGTGATCAAAACGATCATTCTTCGTCCAGAAGGTTATAAGACCGCATCCTGACCTCCAGGACGGACATCCTGACTTCTGGAACGAGTGTTCGAACCTCTGGAATGAGCATTCCGGCCTCTGAAATAAGTTTTCGGCCTCTGGGACGAGTGCCCTAGATTTTATCCAACTTGACCTTTTGACGTATTTAAATCTGTAACTTCTTGTATACAACTCTAAAAATTATTTCGTAAAATTTTTCAGATATTAGACTTCATAATCTTTCCATTGAATTAAAGTTTTCATCATAAAACCTTACCAATAATAGAATTTAGTTAGTTCAAATTTATGTTTTCTGGTAGTTCTGACAGTTTGATATTAGTTCACTATTTTACTCATAACTCTCTATATATAACTTCAAATAATTATTTATAAACTTTTTTATAAACTAGACTTGCATATCTTTTTAGTGATATAAAGTTTGTTTTATATATTTTACTATATAATTTCATATCAAGCCACAAAATCAACTCTATAACTAATTTTTTACAGATTGACATATCCGCATAATTTTATTTATATCTTAAGATTTCCCATTTTGAATCATGAGGTAATAACTTCATCAGAAACTACACATATGAAAATTCAACATATATTAATATCAGAATTTATCAAAAAGTGTATAATTTTCCAAAAAATTTCTAATCAAGATGATCATCTTTTCTTAATATCGAAGAAGGATCTTTGTCGTACTTGTCTTACCACCTAACTTCTCCTCTTCTCCTTAAACTTCTCCTTCTTCTTTTTTCTTGCTTAACTTTAATGTAAGAAGTGTTTTATTTTATGTTTGTAGGAAATTTTCAAGGAGAAGGGAGCTTGTATTTATTAAAAACTAAATCAATTAAAATAGTTTGAGTGGAAAATTAGTGGGTATTTAGTGGATAATTAGTAGATATTTAATGGATAATTAATTAAATTTAGGTGGAGTAGAAATTGACATAAAGAAAAATAAGTGTCAAAATTAGGTTTAGGTCATTTTCATATAAATACGATATTTTCGTATTAATGTTTTATCTCCCCGTATTTACGTATTAGGGTTATATTTCATCCATATTTTGTATTTTTTTCCCTATCATATAGTCAAACCAGGTTTTTAATCCCGTAAAATAAATTATAATATACGATAATTTATTATTCACGTTATATATTGTGAAACTAAATTTTACGAAATTTTTCGCGTCCTTACAATATTCAATAAGATCCAATGATTTATTGTGGGAAGGAAGGCAGTGCCTATTTCAAGTGATAAATCATCTACCCCAATATTGAACAATACTCCACTGAATTGTTTATACAAGTGATAAATAATTAGGGAAAACGTATATGTATATTGATATACCTAAACTAAGTTGTGTATATTTAAAATGAACGGTAGAGTTAAACATTAGAAAGATTGATTTGAGATTTGAGCCAATTTTATGATAATGGCTTTTGGCCTACATCTATAATTCGATCTTGAATATGTCTTGACACGTCTAAAGGAGATTTATGTGAAGTAGATTGAAATGTTAAAAATCATATTAAATTATTTACGGTTCTGTGAATATGTCTTGACATGTCTAATCTTAATTATAAGATGATAGATTGAATCGTTCATAAAAAAACACTACTTTTTCATAGACATAGTTGACCCATTCAACGATTTAATTCATCCCATTCAAATTATAATGTTGATCCACATAGACGATAAAGTTTAACATGTTATGAATCGTGTGTGGGTTGATCGAAGATCGTTTCACTTAAAACTAGTAACACAATATCATGAACCGGGATTTTGACTACCGTAGACAGGACTAACCAATACATTTTCACAATACATAAACCAAAAGTGTAACCTTACCAGGAGATAGAAATCTAATCGTGGCTCCTTGCAGGAATACACGATCCACAGAACACTCCGAACAACCATCAAGGCAGCACCCAACTTCTTGATCAAGTTGTTGTTATTCTCTATAGGTGTTATAATGCAATATGAAAAGAAATCAGCCAATACAACAACAACAAAAAAAAAAAACCCACAACCAGCTATAAATAATACAATGACACATGAAACACTAAAAGATAAATATATACCATCGAGTCCAAGGGATATCTATACACCAGCGTATTGTAGCAAGAAACATTGGCCCGAATAAGTGAATAAACTCTAGCATTATCTTTTGCACCACAGTCCACCAACAGTTCTCCCCCTGATCGTAGTGTCAAAACAACATTAGATATGACAAACAAGATCGATACAGCCACACCATTGAATCCAATAATCAGATAGTTCAGAGAAGAGGTCCACAATCCCAGGAGGAAGGACACCATGCGGTATGGTAAGCAACAGCAGATCGAAACAATCGAGAAATGGTCAGTATTATTTGTTGTACACATCTTCCATAATTGACACTGCAATAGAAAAAACACCAAACAAATTCAATAAAACAACATAATCGGTATTGAGTAGCACAAACATCGAGTATAATACAACCACAACAACCACAAATGATATTGAGTGCACAACCACAGGAAACAACATTCAAATTAACCACAAACAACACATTCGAATCAACCACAACCAACAACATCGAAGTTCATCGCTGTTGCATTGCTGGATATCCTATAATAGAGGCTGGAGTAACTTTTCTTACTAATGTTGCATCTCTTGTTTATGCATTTGAAGAACCAAAGTGGGTAAGGAAATGATTCGATCGTGATTGGATCGATAGCGAGGTGGAAAGTCCTGATCAAGAAGATTGAGAACTGAACGAACTTGCAGGTCACGTATTCCACTATTCCATGAGATGGTAGGCTCTATCTCTTCTTTCATAAATTTCCTTTATATTTTCAAAATGCACGATGCCTTCTCCTTTCCTTTTTTTATTCTTCTTTCAGGTTTGTGATTTATTTGGGAATGTAAGTTTTGTTTCAAGAACTGTTTCAGGATGATTTATTTTTAGTTTTTCTTGATCAATCGAGATACTGATTGTCATAAGATGCTAATTTACAGGTTCAACACTTTAAACAAAGAGAAGGTGGTGTTTCATAAAAGAGCGCAACATTCTTAATCGAGGTCGAGATATCTCTGATGAAACCCAAGATTTAGTCACGGCTAGTACTGCTTCTTTGGCGACGTCTTCTGACTTCTTGTCTAGGCATATCCTTGACAAGGTAAAGGGGACATTAGTATGACTAAGTCAAATCGAACCTTTTGCTTTTTAATTCTTGGGCTTCTATGCAATTATACTTCCTTTTAGTATCTGTTTGGGTTTGGTTTCCCAGCTAATTATATTGCTTCTTTTTCATTTTTCAATTGTTTGTTAGCTTAATTTGTCCTTCATCTGAACTTGCCATTTTTAGTTTCTCTGTTATGTTTAGGAAGTTGTTGGAGGATTTATTTAACTCTTCTTTCTTCTCGATGAGAAAAATATTAACATCCGTACAACGTCGGGGCAACAAAGTACGTATTCTAACTTCAGTAGGTGAAAAATAGAAGGATTCTTTAGTTATGAAAACTAAAAAGAATTATATATTTAGATATTAGTATATAAATCAGCAAAAACACATGCATTTCATGGAATGTCACCAAGGATAATTGCGTAATATCCACGCTCGTAAAATATAAATTCGCAAAACTTGACATTTCATGGAATGCCACTTTTATGGAAGATCATGGCATTTTCTGTAATTATATAAACTGTTAGAGGGCACTAACGTTATTATGTCATAATGCAATTCACTACCTCCATTAGAGTTTCAAAATATGTGTCGAGAGAGATAATTTAGACAAAAATTAAAGTTCTTTTCAATTTTATTCATATATTTATTGCTCTTTATTCTTTGTGTCATTAAACAACTTATCATTAATAAGAAAAAGAATAAAATTGAAAAATTATTAGTACACCCCCAAGGATAGGGGGTGAGGAAAAAAAACCATAAAACCGAATTATCGAACCGAAAAATCGAATTCGGTTTGGTTGATTCGATTTTCGATAATTCGATTTTCGATAATTCGATTTTTTTTTAATTTTCGGTTTCGATTTTGGTTTTGGATTTTTAAAAAAATCGATAATTCGACTAACCGAATTAACCGAAAATATATGAATCTATTTTTTGATTTAATTTTATTTTATCTTTATATCTTTTTTTATAGTGATATAATTATTAAAAATGTATATTAAGTGTATAAAAAAATTCATCATACTCTGTTTAATGCATTTACGAATTATTTTTTATTTTTTATTTAATATTCATATACTCTTTTTCATTTTTTTAAAAGAAAATATTGAAATTTTAAATCTTTAAAAAATTAGATAAATAATCGAAATCGAACAGAATTTCGATTAACCGAAATCGAATTACAGAGCTCAATTCGATTCGGTTTCGGTATCTCATTCTCAAAAAATCGAATTTAATTCGATTAACCGAAATCGAAAAATTTCTATTTTTATCGAATTCTCACCCCTACCCAAGGGTGTATACCCCCCTCATAATTGTGATGTTTTGTTGATTGGATTATTAAAAAGTAATTAATTTAAAGCTCAAATTAATTGCTCTTAGAAGGGAGTATTAAAAAGCTCAAATTAATTTAGAGGAATTAACATTGTTTCATCTTATTTCATTTACTTTTTAAGTGAACAATATTAAAAAGCTCAAATTAATTTTGGAGTGACAAAATAATTCCTCTATTTTCTCCTACCATCGACGAAGTTGCAATACGTGGAGTACCTCCTGTTCACTTATTTTCGTTCATTTATGATAAAACTATTGTCATAAACAACTAAAAATTTTTATAGACCATGAATTGTTATAAGTCTGTCCGCCTTACACGACATATTATAACAAATCCTTCTAATAGAAAATACAAACATTCATGTGTTTTGTTAATATTTGATATTTCTAAAAGATTTAAGAAAATTTCATTCTTTTATCATTTACTCATCTTTCAACAACATAACACACTTCACACAACTTAAATTAAAATAGAGATTAAAAAAATTCATAGCTTTCAGAGACATCTTTTGGAATCATTCAGCGATTAACCATTTCAGATTAAGAATTAGAGAAATTGAAAGACATTAAATACCTAATTACTAGAATAATACTAATTAGAATAACATGTGTCAACTTGACACAGAATATTGTGTTATTATCTAGTAAGGATTAACTCAAAACTAGTTAGAAAAAAAATCCAGAACCTAAAAATTAGGAAAACGTTTATTTAACCCTTTGAATTTTTTACCCTTTGCACATGACTCTCTTAACTTCGAAAATAACATATAAACCCTTTTGATGGTCCTTTTAGGGTTTTTTCTTTTTTTTTTTGTAATCATTCAGCAATTAACCGTTTTAGATTAAGAATCGAGGAAATTGAAAGACATTAAATACCTAATTAGAATAAAACTAATTAGAATAACACTTGTCAACTTGACACAGAATGTTGTGTTATTATCTAGTACAGATTAACTAAAGCTAATTAGAATAAAATCATCAAAAAATTAGGAAAACTCCTTCTACTTTTGACTCTTTTTGTACATGACCTCTTTAACGTCGAAAATAACATTCTTTTTTCTGGGGAAGAGTTAAGGTTCTATTTCACTTTACCAAATAAGAAATACAATATCAGTTCTCCAACCTACGACATACCCAGCTCTATAACAGATGTACTACTTTCTCACTAACTAGCTTCACAGTATCAAATTTACAACAAAAAAAATACGCAAATTCCTTTCCCTCCAAATGTAATAAACCAATCCTGCAGCCAGTCTCCACATATGACCCCTTTTAATGATCCTTTCTGGGTTTTTTTTCCCAAAAAAATGGAACTTCATCAAGGATAATATACCAAATTTATGGAGTTATACAAAATATACAGGGTTATAGTGGTTATTTTTAAAGTTCGGATAGTTAAATACAAAAACGCAAAAATACAAGGGGAAAAAAAAGCTCTTTTCCCTAAAAATTATGCAAAATGCATATTTTCAAACGAATGACTAACAAATCAATACTGTATATTAATCTACGTGACAAGATTTAAAAAAACTCCTCGTGGGACGCGAGGTTCGCAAACTAGTGTATTAAGACAAAACCACTGTGTCACCTGCGCAATGTACGAGGAGTATTTTAATCATACGAATGGCTAATTACTCATAAACTGCTTGTTTTTTAGAACTATTTATCTTGATATCGTTATTTTTTTTTTTTTTGACAATGTATATATCGTGTTGGATATTTCTGAAATATTCATCAAACCGGTTAATTTTTATTTATGATAAGCCTCCTATTATATTTAGTCCCATCAGGTGGTCATACAAGCTCAATGATTAGGAACAAAACAGAGCAAGAAAACTAGCTATCAAAGGAATTACAGTCCAAAACTCCCATGGATTTACATATAATGGCAACCAGCTCCATAGGCTCTTTCCCTCCAGATGGAAAACACAATTATTCCTTTCGCACCAAATATGATAGACCATGGCTGCATGTATATGTCGCTTTACAGTTTGACTCTTTGATTTCCCCATAAGGGCTTTAGTAACCCAGGTAAACCATTTAGATCACGCCCTTGCACCAACATTCAGTCTCCTAATACGAAAAATCTCCATAACAATCTACTTCGAAAAAGGACATGTACAAAAGAGATGGGCATGGGTTTCCTAAGCTAGGTTGCAAAGCACACATACATTGTCATCAGCAAGTTTGTGTCTGAAGAGTTAGTCCTTTACTCTGAGCTTATTCTTCAAGGCTAGGCAGGTGATGAAACCATGCCTAGGGACAATTTTATTATCCCAAGGTAGTCTCCACCAGGCAATTTTTGGAGGATCAGGCACAAGAAGCTTATAGACAGCACTCATACTGGACTTGAAAGATACTGAGGGAAGCAATGACTAGCAAGCATTTCATCCCTAATTCTCAGAAATCCCTTTCATACCCAACTGCTGGTAGACTTAACCTGGACTGTCCATATACTTAGACGTTTTATGTAGTATGCATTCACCTATTTGATCCACATATTATTCTTTTCATTCTTAAAGGCCCATATTTTCCTAATCATCATTGCTTTATTCCACTTAACCAGCTTCTTAAAGCCCAACCCTCTTGCTTTTTCGTTACACAAACATCATGCCATGCCACTACTGATCTATGCTTGCATTCCACTCTACCAAACCACATAAAAGCTCTGCGAAAACTCTCAATCTCCTCAATGACACCCCTCGGGAATAGAAAGATCTGGAAGACAAATATGATTGAATACTCATGATTATACTAGAGATTAAAATCTTGCTGCTAGCATAGGAAAGCAATCTGACTTCCCATGAAGAGATTCTGCTGAAGACCTTCTCAAGGAGAGGCTCATAATGCTTAATATGTAGCTTTTTCAAGGTAAGAGGAACCCCTAAGTAACGAAATGGGAGAGTTCCTTTAGGGATTTTAGCAATCTGAGTAAGCTCTTGCTCCTGAAGAGGATTTAAACCGTCAAAGTATATGGAGCTTTTAGCCTTATTTGTAGCACGGCCAGAGACCTTTTCAAAGTGATCAAGATGACATCTGATGAGAAATATAGATTGAGCATCACCTCTTGAGAAGATGACTAGATCGTCAGCAAAGAAAAGCTTGACTAAATTAGCTTCCTAACTTTAGGGTGATATCCAAATTGGGAGTTTTTTTGTCATAAGCTGCATAGCTCTATTAAGATACTCCATGCCTAATACAAAGATATATGGTGAGAGAGGGTCTCCTTTCCTTAGGCCTTTGACACCACTGAAAAATCCTTCTAAGCTGTCACAGAAAGAGTTAGAAAATAAGCCTTATATCAGTGAAAAACCCTTGAAATCTAGTTTTCAAAAGAGTTTAAATATCTAGATTTGCAAGGATTTATGAACTAATTAGTGAAGAAAGGTCAAATAGTCCTATTCTAGTAGAAAAACTATTATTGGTAAGGTTTTATGATGAAAACTCTGATTCTATGAAAATATTATATAGTCTAGTTTATTTAGAATTTTAAAAAATAATTTTGGAGCTATATACGAGAAGTTATAGATTAAATGTGTCGAAGTGTCATGTTGAATAGAATCCGAAAATGAACCTTTTTTATCCCGAAACAAGTCCAAATGTTCCAAAAACTTCTAATGATGATAAATACATAAAATCATCATTGTGGACTATCAAAATAAGTATCAAAGACTTTTCTCAAAGTTTAACACCACCACATAATATTACTATGGCGGTTTTTCAAGAAGTACGAACAAATATGTTTAACTCCATAAAGTGAACAATCACTCACAAGGGTGTGTCTTAATGCGCGTATCCTATTATATTATAAGACTTGGGACGCTGCTCGTTGTCACTTAAAGACGACACTGAGCATGTACATGTGAAGAATTAAGGTAAAAGGTAACATTTAGATTTTTTGTGTGTGGCGATGCGTATTATTATACCGTGAGTATAATAATATGCATTGAAATCTTTGGACGTAGTCACTAAATGTGGCTGACGTAAAATACTGACTGCAATTATTGTGTGTTTGTATACTAAATTCTAAGTGCTGTGGAGTGTTGTTACATGGTGTATGTTATGTCTTATTTGCTAGTATAATAATGATGAATGTATGAAAGGAGTGTACATCCATAAATTGATGAGATAACTTCGTGGTATAAAACACAAAGATCATTGTATGTCGTTTGTGTTATACAGTGACATGGTGCTGACATTCTTTCATCGACCCTGAGAAGTCGTTTTGGTATGAGGGTATCTCACTGCAGGAGACCCTGGGATCCAGTTTGGCTGATCTCCTTTCGCGGATGTCCTTTTTGCTAAAGCTAAAGAGAGCTTACTTTCGAAATTGAATAAGTCTTACCAAGGGCACAATTATAACATTGAGGATATCCATTGTCTGTCATCTCTGTGAGATTGATATGATGGTAAGTGTCACAGTGTCTTTGTCTCAGTTTGTTTGCTACGGAGGTTTTGACTATCATACCAGAAAGGGTATGATAGTAGTAAATATGACACTATGAGTTTAGTATACTTTCAATAACATATTTGAGACATTCGCGAGATAAAAAAAGCATGAACGTATAAATGACTGGAGTTGAAGAGGGAGAAATATGGTTGTTGCAGTGATGTTGGTTGGTTCGATACTCGTTTGATGATTCTGTGCTGTCTGAATAATGTGTTTATTCTAATATGCTGGAATAGATGATCTATGCTTTTAGTCTGCTTTATTTGACTAGTGTGTTGATTCCAGAGTGATGGAACATAAGATCCAAGTTATCATTCTCCTTTTCTTTTCTTACCTTCCTCTTTTGTGTAATCCCCTGGGAAGAAGGCCGACATGTCATTGAGCTCCTATAGCTCACGATTACTATTTTTCTGTGTCTTTCTTCTTCTCTTTGTTACAGAAACAAGACTTGAAGGAGAAGTGTGACCTAAGATTTGGTGCTAGATATAACTTATGTGTGAAAAGTATTGTGATCTTAAAAACAAATGTAAATTCCGCTGTAAAGGTGATATTCTGAGTTATGATTAAGTGCATCAACAGTTTCCAAATTAACGATGTATAAGTGAACTTAGCTTAATTCTTATGATTAAGCCAAGAAGTATAGTTTTTGCCTAGTTGAGGCATTGGAACCCAGCTGCAGTGACGTCATATGTATCATTAACAAGTAATGAAAAGTCAGGGCGTTACAGAAATGGACGGTTGGAATTATTTTCTAGTACAATATGGACAACAACTAGTGAATAGGCCTTGTCTATAAATATGGTATATTAGTAGAGTCTCAACATTTGATCTACATAAAAAATAAACAAGTGCTAACCTTACAATGAATCAAAAGAGGTCAAGATAACTGAACAAGTGTTGCATCAAAAAGTCTCAGAGGTTCACAAATACTTGAAGGAGGTGTCTTGTTGGAAGCTAACTGTTTTAGGAAAGAAATTAGGAGAGCTCTAAGAAAACTCTTCAAGGAAGGTGTCCAGTGTTATAGACTATACTAATTATGTACTCTATAAGAAAGATTAAGGGTGAACCAAAAACCCAAAACTTAATGAAAACCCTTTTAGTTGGTTACACTTTAGATTTTAGTTGAACTCTACTATCAGAACCACTATAAATTCTATGCACTTTACTTTTCTTGTGCTTATTTATTGTTGATTATTATGACTAGAAAAACTAGGTCATAGTTTCAAATTTCACATAGTCAAGAAGAGTAGATTTCTTATAACTCAGTAGAGCAATCACTTTATTGAGATAGCAGATTTTTTCACTACTATTAGTAGAGTAAAGAGAAAGACTCTCAGAACCTAAAAACTAAATTACCCTATAC
>JAOVYX010002983.1:0-11316 GCA_035668315.1 Drosera spatulata
CTTAGAGAGGTAACCTTGCCTGATAGTTTGCACCTAAAAGGTAATGTAGTTCAGATTAAGGAAAGATGCAAGAGATACTTCTCACATGATTTTTCCACCGAAGTATTTGAGGTAAAGAAGATACAATAGCCCAGCCATACATCACAATTAGATGAGGAAAATGTACACAATTATGGGTGGGGCACAAAGGAAATCAGGAACCCATAAAGATCCACTCGATGAAGCTATATTACACTGCATTTCATACCTTTCCTTTCATAGCAGATTGCATTACTGCTTCTATCATTTTATGTGAACTTCTCCCAATTGCTTGTATACCATCTCCATTAGGAGATCCATGGGAACCATTCGAAGCCCACCGACTCTCTCTGTCAATTTGCCTTCTGTAATCTTGCATTCTTTCATTTAGTGCTGCCTGCTCATGGTTGGATCTCTCTCTCGATTGTTGCGCATAAGTTAGGACCTATAGTAGTAAGGTTACCAACTCATATTAGATAACCATAAACAAATAAACTTCAAAGAATGAAGTAGCATCCCCTGCCAAAAACAAAACCTTAATAGAATACGAACAGAAAATGGGAGAAGCCCTAATAGCCAAGACAAAGAAAAGATGATAAATTAAAATCCCCAACTCTCTAATTACCACCAACTTATCCACAATAGAAAGGAATGAAGAAAGTTACAGAGAACTTTCCTAGTTTACAGGTTAATATGCCAAGTAGTTTCCAGAAATGGGTAAAACTTAACAGGAATTACTACACATACTGGATAAAGATAAATTGCTATTTTTAACGGTCCAAACTCCAAAAGACTAGGAAGGTAGAGTAGTTTTACAAACCTGATTGATGTATGGCTCCATTTGATGCAGCAGCTCATAGCCCTGTACAAGCAGATCATCAATAATTTAGAAACAAGAAACAAAAATCTTGTCTCATAACAAAGAACAAAGAGAATGAAGACAAAATCATTCCCATCTTTACATGCCAGGAAACACCCTTCTCTCCATGATGATCCATGCCACACGAAAATGTAATGGTGCACGTTAAACTACCTGCTTGAAGTAACGGAGATGAGCATCCATAGTCCCACTCACCGCTTCCAAGAATTCAAACCTCTTTTTTGCTTCAACATTAGAAAGAGCTGTTATCTGGGAAAAAAACAAGATGAAAAGAGAATAAACTCACACACCAATAATGAATTACGGGAATCTTAAAGCAATCAACATTTAACTCATGAATCAAGAAAAAAAAAGAACTCAAACACTTACTAGACTAAAGCGTGCTTCCTCAAATGTACATCTTGCTTGATACAGCTCCTGTATCCAACAATACTTCAAATAAAGGAACAGAACAAAGGCAACACTAGATGATCGTAAGATAATTCCATGCAGACTTGTCAGCCCGAGCTTCTACTATACCTCCTCTAGAGCACTAGCAACATCATTACGCGTTCCTTTCCGCAGGGATAGGAACTTCTCACGTGCCTGTCCAACAAAAATTTTTGTCCCTATCAAATTCATATCTCAAGTAGTTAAACAAGATCCTTTGGGCCAAATAATATGAGGTTACCATTTCATTCAAAGAAACGGCAGATAAAAAAGGGCAGACAAGCCAATCTATTATGTTCAATAACCTAATTTAACCAATCCACATAAGCCGCTTTTTCATCTACTCACTACTGGTTGAATTGGATTCAGCATTCCTATCCATGTTTGCCCATTGAGTTCGTTATACATAATTTTTTTGCCGTTTGCATCCAACTAACAAATTCATTCTATAATTGCAAAGTACCACCTATCATCTTAGATCAAGCAGAAAGCTATCCACAGAGCATACCTGATCATAAATAAGACTTGCCTTGTCAAAACGTTTACGTGCTTCCTGCAATATGACAAGATTACGCGCATGAAGCATAAGAAAGCTCAAGAAAACTCTTCAATCCCATTCAACAATGATTACCAGAACCATAAAGCTGGAGAAAAAAGATAATAGTAGCTTAACATAGCACCAAGCAGATTTGAGTGAATGACCTATGAAACTACAGTAGAACATCAAATATATTAACAATCAGAAGATTATACAGGAAATCAGAAGCCTATACAACTTCTGAACTGATTTATAAGGCCTCTGAAAACTTCTGCAGCTATTAGATTTACGGACCCTGAAAAATTATCTTCGTTAAGCTTAGAATTCTTATGGCCCTGAATAACATGGAATCGAAGCACAGAGTACTTCCATGGACACCAAGATATGCATGGCCCACGTCTCTCAGATGTGATGCATGTAATCTATTCTAAATTGCCAGCAGTCCACCAGTCCCCGCTAAGGGGTAAATCTCAGAAGAAGATTCTCATTTAGCTGTGTCTAAGAGTAAAACTCACATTGCAGTTTAAGAAAGCCATGCACAGATATATAAAGTTCATGGGTCACTCCTCCTATAGTTATTTGATGGACTAACTGCCACATGAGCTTCACACCACCTATTCCAACTGTCCACATGTTGGCCCAAACATTGTGAAACTCGTGAAGGTGCTTTTAGACTTTAGAGAAACTAACATTGGAGTTTGGGCAAGCCACGCACTAATATATATAGTTCATCAGTCATTCCTCTTATTGCCAATTGGCTTAAGGAGTGAATCCCATGTTTCTACATTCTCTTACAGTTTTTTATAGCCGAAGGATTATGCATCGGAGCACTCAAAGCATCCTGTCATCATGGCAACTTTCAACAGGAATCAGTTATCCTACTATTATTGAGCAAAATACGCAGAACGTGCTAAGCTAAATGGATAATTCTTGACTAGCTTGGACCCAGAAGACCCAAGAAAGGTGTACCTTTACATCATGCAAATCAATATTGACGAATTGTAGCAATCTATCATTTAGCATGTGCTCAACCTGAGAAAAAGAGGGATAAAAGTATGAATGAAAGTAACCTGTCAGGAAAAGAAACAGAAAAGGAAGTAGCAGATAGTCACAACGCATACAAACTCGGATCTACACCACAAATAATCAGTTTAACTTGAACACCTAATTACACATAGTTCAGTTTGATTCTTACAGAAATCTTGTCTCTAATAGCAAATACTTGTAGCTGGTCAACCCATCTTTTGTTGAAGGGAAGTTCAGCTTAAAGCTATAAACTGTTTCTTTATTCTCCAAAGGGGATCTCGATTCTTGAATCAACACATGCACAGCACCTTGCTCACATAACGAATTAACAGATACGTGCCTCAATCTTTCACTTCCAGAATTCAGCTGGATTTGTTAGACTTGAGTTTTTAGAACTTAAATTTGGCAGGAGACTATTTTCACATCTTGGAGTTATGGCATGTTGAAGTTTTCCCAAAACTAACTAATTCAGTAACTCCTGCAGTTCAAATTCTTAAATGCTCTTGAGCATTTTATGGTGCCAACTCCTAAAGTTGCACTTAGTAGAAGCCTCCAAAATCTTCAACTTCAGTACCACTTAAGTGGCCTGTTAAAGCTTTCAATATTTTTTTTAAAAGTTACTATTTCAGGATTTAGATTAATAAAAACTGCATTGTGAAAAAATTAGCACTGGAAATCACTGTACTAAGTCATGAAATTAACCATTGGTGCTTGATGATAGAGCTTTGTACCTGAGATCGAAGAACTTCCTTATAAGTCCCAATCTCTCGCAATGCAATGGTAAACTTTGTCATAACGGGGCCTAAAAATCCATAACATTGAGTGGCAAATTAAAAAATCACAACAGGGTTCACTCATACTCCACGCATAGCTTCAAGAAGGAGATAATAAATCAATCTTTAAAAAAAGGGAAATGATGTCATTAAACAGAGCCAGAGGACCAAGAGATTGAATAACAATGAAAACTATAGATGAGCAGCTACTTCCAGGTAAAAACTACAGATAATAGGGTACAAGACCCATATGAAAATCATCATAAAAGTGTCCGTTTATGATGTTATATCACAAAACGAGTAGGCAAGAAAAATATTGGACAAAATGACATCATTCTTCCCGTGGAGGAAAAGCAGAAATTGAACCAGAGCACCGTGTTTCTTTGCCCCTGGAATTTCTTATGTTCTATCATATGCCATGATACATCTGGTGCATACGGTTGAAACTCAAGAGTAAAATAGAGAAACTATCCTATATCCTTATCGTCTTAAAAGCATGTCAAACATCCATACCTAGCCCATTGAATACCTGAATAAAAACGGACGATAACAGATGGAACATGAAGAAAAAAGGGAAGCAACATAATCATCAGATAATTGATAAAGCAGATCAAGCTCCAGCAGTCGAAACAACCAGCATGGCTAAAGCATGTATAGACATTAGCCTACACATGAATAGTACAGTATTTGGTAGTATACCTCCAAATGCAACACTGATGGGGTCATTGTGGCCACCACCAAATGTTTCTAGGGCACTCGCAAAAGCAATATCTCCATCATATGCCTCACCAAGACCTTCACTAAACATGACAGATGATTAGTTGAAAAAGCGTAATCAGATAAAAACATCAGGATAAACAAAACGTTTAATCAAAGGAATAGTTCAAAAGAAATCCTCCAGATGAGCAGCTCTGAAATCCTAACAACCTTTCAATTGTATGCTTACTCAAAGAATAGCCAAGAGAAGAGATCATTTATATATCTAGAAAAGGTTCAAATAAACCTGGATTTGCATCATAAAACTAAACCTCTATGAACTAACATCGCATGTGCAATTTTCCTGTTTCAATACCTTTTGAATCCTCCTCTACAATTGTAGAACTAGAAAAAGAACAAAACTTCTTCCCATTGCAAGAACTCGGTTATGTAGAAATGTGGATTTACTTCTAAAACTTCCTGTTTACGCTCTAATGCCATATAGAATCATGAGCTTCGCCGCTAAAATCAATTGGCAATAGCAGAAGTGAGTCATGAACTCCATATATACAAGTGCAAGAACCCCTAGAAATTCAATATGGGCTTTTCAAGCCAAGGATACGACGGCATCTCAACAAAATATATTTTAGTGGTTGTCTTTTTAATCTTTTGAGAACAAAAGAAGTGTTGAACAAATCATACATTGCAAACAAAATATTGGACGAGACCTAATTTTTGCAACAACAAATGAACTAGTTTGATTAAATTCTAGATGATCAGTTCAAATACTGTTGGCGCCCAACTGTTGGCACGTGAATAAGTGTGTTGGTGAAAAAACAAAAGCAGAAAGAAAGTAGCTTACGTGTACTTGCGACACCCTTTACAAAACTTTTGAGATCTTTCCCTTAATGAATCGGCACTTTCCTCCATACATTGTATCTGCAACAAGGAAATGAAATTCAGAGGGATTTCAAAGGAGAAAATATGCTCAATAAAGGAAAGCACCTCACGTTTGCTCCACCTAAGGAGAACAGAGGCTGGAAACTCCACCCTCCAACCCATCTCTTGCAAAACGCAAACTACTACATGAGCTGAGATGATAAACCTCTTTAACCCATTACTAGACTTTAGATCTTTCAAGTTCCAAGAGAAACTTGGTTCGTGGTAGAGCTTTGCTCTTGGAACAGGATAAGATGTTTGATAGTCCATGAAAGCATATTGCACTTGAGTCACCAGGCTACTCTTTGCAACGAGCAACAAAAAGGAGAGGGATATCATCAAAAGACTTGGGAGAGGTCAATATATCAACGAAGGTGAAAAGATTCTAGAGTGAGCATCATGATATGCTTGTCCATATAAGAGGATAGGAGCACTGATCAGTCTATACTAAAAATCAAATGTAAAGAAGCCTTCTAAGAGCTCTAGCCGAGGCTTTGTTGTGTTTCACTACTACATGTTATGAGTTAATATAAAGGCGCACATAGTGGTCAGGAAATAAACCTTCGGCATAGTGGTCAGGAAATAAACCTTCAAGAATGAAGCCAAGACTTCTCACAAAAAAAAAAAAAAGGGTTCCATTACATGAACGTGGCGACTATACTCCACTATTTCTTGTGCATTTTCCTCTGCCACGAAGCCAAGAATAGGTTTAACAAGTTACACTTCTTAGCCATGACACCACTTTTAACACTACACAGCTAATTCCATCTATACTATATATCCCCGGGGCTCGGTCCTACCCATAGAAATTATGGGTTGTTTCAACAACAAAAATCAAACTGTAAAAGGCATTCTCATCCTCTTAAGCATTCTCAAGTAAGCTATCAAAATCAAGTTCTGCTCTATAGCTTTGATGCCCTATCCACTCCAGATCAAATGTCATGATTCAATAGTCACCACATTACAGCCAGCAACAACCAGGTGAAGTTCTTGAAGATGATTTAGATCAAAGGCACTATATAGTGGTGGATGCAATATCCTCCGCAAATCAGCAATGGTCATCTCAACAACATGACGAAGCAATACAGGTGATAGAAATGCTTAAAAGGAGAATTTCCAAACACAACAAAACATGATATGATAAACCTAGCTAACATACTAAATACAATTGGCGTGGTCCAAAGCATGGTAACAAGAAGTGAACATTACATAATAAATGCTCGACAAATCCTTTGACTTCACCGTACCATTGACAGGACAAAACAACATGATATCAGTCAAGGAAACCATATTCGATGAAAAAAATACCAGTTATAGTACCACACAATTTTGCATTTCACGACAAATGTCATTTCTTTGCAATATCAGGACGCAACATATCCTCCCATCTTTAACAACTCATCATTTTTCTAAAAACCACAAGCTCATTTCAGCTAAGCTAAGCCCCACTCGGCCGCCGCCAAAATCAGTCCCACTGTGACTATTCACATCCAACACACACAAGAACCGAAACACAGCCAAATGCAAACCACAAAAGGATCAAAAGCACCAAAAGCCGCGAAGATTCGAAACGAGCGAACCTGTTGGCGGAACATGGGAGAGTCATCGAGCTTGGCGAACTGCATGTTTGCTCCTTTCACCCCTTTCCCTCTCCTTTTCCCCCTCAAATCCGCGACCTCTCCCCACTCGAAGTTCGATCACCGCTCATCCGCACCCAAATCGAACCTCTCCACCACCAATTCACCACACTCCTTCACCCGATCCCCCATTCCAGCACGAAATCGCCACCGATATCTCAGCCGATCGACGACGATGTCCGACTCCTGTGAAATTCGGCCGCCAGCGTCGAGATTTGTCGGCGTCGTGTTCGATTTGGGAATGAGACGAAACCCTAAATTCGCGGAGATGAAATCGAATCGAATTGAGTCGATGAATTGTTTTTTATGAGTGGTGATATGATATTTGTTGTGAGTTTTGATTTGTCAGGTGCTGATGAGTTTGGATTTGTTTAGCTAGAATGAGAAATGGGTCGCGCAGCAGACATAAAAATGAAAGGGGAAAGAAAAAAGATTGATGAAAACAAAAGGGGAGTAATATGGTTTCTTTTTGATTTTATGGGGCACGATGAGGAAAAAGGGAAAGGTGCGCGTGAGAAAGAGAGAAAGAGAGAAAGAGAGAAAGAGAGAGAGAGAAAGAGAAAGGGGGACGTAGCCCGAATGAGACAGATCCGTGGGCGAATTATTTTGTCCTTTTTATCTTTTTCTGTCTTAATAGAAATCTTTCCAAATACTACTAACATGACAAAGTTGGGACTCTAGTTAAATGATGAGCACCGTTATTATTTTGGGTGAATTATTGTATCTCCTGCGTTTCATAAAAGAACAGAATATTGTTAGAATGAATGAATTAAACATGTAATATGATAAATTTGATTTTATATTTAATAATGATCGATCCACATGCAATCATCGCTGTTTTAAAATGCATAAATTATATTTCTTTCGTTCCATAAAAACTATAATATTACATCTCATTGTATTATTTAATACGTATTTACAAAAGTTTCGTTATATCTCTTAACGATATAAAAAAATTACATCACTGATTCAGGATTAAAGTACATAACTTAAATTATCATTACTGTTTCATGATAATTTTGTATAAAACGATATTTAATCGTTGCACGGACGATTCGTAAGTTGAATAACTTTATCGTTGACCTAAGTCAACGCTCCGTATTTTATGACATAGAGGAAATACTATACTATGATTAATGTTTCTAAATAAATTTACATACAATAGCGTTTGATTGTTCCATCATGTCAATCAAAATTTATTCGACGAATTCTTCAGTCTAACTGTTGAATTAATTATGGGACAGAGAAAATAGAATACTTTTCATTTCAAACCATCCCAAAAAAATAAAATATTTTCTTTTTTGTAAACTTTTCACAAACAATATTTGGAACATTATCTCTGTCGTCACAATACACTTCCCTCGTTCCTCTTATATTCGTTACATTATATCTTATTGGTCACTACCACTTAAAAAAAATGACTCTTATATTCGTTACATTATATCTTATTGGTCACTACCACTTAAAAAAAATGAGGATATTTTGATAAAAAGTAATAAAATTCGAGTATTCAACGTGCACATAGGTCATCGATGCAGATCAAATTGTTTCATTTATTTTACGAAAAATAATATGTGCTATAGCAGCAGCGAGTCGCAGCTGCAAATACTGTATATTGATAATTTTATATTATAAATTGAAAGTTTTATATTGTAAGTTGATGAATATATACAATTAAATTTCAATATATTTTATAAAATTTAACAATATACATTCAATAAATTACAGTATAAATTTTTTAATTTATAATATAATTTTATCAACTTATAGTATTATAGTAACATATTAGCTGCTGCTGTAGTAACAACACACCCTAATTATGATGGAAGTACTTAGCTAATGAAAATTGAAGATTTACACTAATCTTAATCAAAGAGCACACATTCGCTCTGATGCTCCACTACCTATGATAATGACTATTCTTTGTTAACTTCTACGTAGTAGAATTACAAATTGATATGCTTAGTAGTGGGAATCATTGCACAAAAACTTTGTCCGTCTTATGCGCCTTTGATTATTGGCCTTACATTAAACTTTTGGTTTCTTAATTAATTAGTGAACCACACATCTAAAGTTTCCTTTTTAAAAGTCCTTCATAAGTCCAATAACAAGAAGAGAGAAATTTGATGGGTCATGGGTGCAACATTGGAAAATGGAAAGTGGAAACAAACAAGTTTTTTTAAATAATTTGGAACGGTCTCGAGTTTATGGGCCATGTTGTGGAAAGGTATCTTTCCCCTATGCAACATGAGCCTCTTGTATTCCGGGTCTTCCTATCCCATCACAACCCCTTGACATCTTCCTCATGCGCATTCTGGGACTTGCCTGCTATCTTGGGTCCCACCGTATCCTGTCCAGCCCAATGAACCATGAGCTCTGATATCATTTGTTACGAATAACAACCCGAGACAAACGCGGAACAATAAGGAATAATAAATCAGCAATCACACGAAATCAGTGAGAAAGTAAACAACACCAGATTTACGTGGAAAAAACCCTCAAGGGGAAGAAAAAACCCACGAAAAATGAAAATCCACTATCAAACAGCGTTTACAGCGTTTTTTAAATTTATTCGCTCAATCTCACTTTGTGTGCACTCAAAAACCACTAGGAATTATCAAATAATCGTCCTCTGTCGCTCTACAATCGTCGTTTTGCGAATAGAACCCTAAAACAAGCTATTTATAGGGTCTAAGAATAAAACAGAACATAAAAACGTCCTGTCGCCCGTCGCGTCCGTGACCTCAATACTGTCGCGCCCGCGACACGTGTCGTGCCCGCGACTTTCCACGTTGCGTCCGCAACTAGACCAAATCCGTCCTGTGCTGATAATTTGCGCACGTGATGCTCCTTAAAGCTCTGGATACTCAAGACAACATCAACAATCTTCACCTTGGCTTGAGTAGACGCACCACAACCAGTGAATCTAACTAGCGATCCTTCCGTGCCATAATTTGACACGTCTTTGTATCCCTTATTTGTGTGGAGGGATGCACCACCACACCATTCAACATGAAGTAATATGAATCAAGTCCAAACACCGCTTGAACTTGATCTTAGTGACTCCCTTGGTTAGCATATCCGCTGCGACCAATGCCAAAATCAATCGAATACATGTGTGCTTTACCATTGGAGAGAAGATCTCGTTGTAATCTATACCTTCTTTCTGAGAAAAACCCTTAGCAACCAACTGGCTTCTTTCCTTCTGGAAGTTTCACCAACTCCCAAGTTTGGTTTTTCTTGAGTGACTCCATTTCCTCCATCATATCTGTCAATCATTTATCACGATTATCAGAATCGATAGCCTCATGGTAAGAACTAGGATCACCTCCACCAGCAACCAATGCAAAAGCAAGCATGTCTTCAAAACCATATCTTTCAAGAGCCTTCGCATTCCGCTTCTCTACCTAAGGTAATACTGTATGCCTCCTGCTGTTACACTGGACCTGTATCAGCTACAACTTGCACAACCTGGTCAACTTGATCAATCTGATCAATCTCTGCCGAGCCCTGCTGATCAGAAACTTGCTCATTCGTCTCTGGAAGCTCTATCTCGATCTGTTTATCCTTGACATTAACATCTCCACTTTTTTATTTTACCATGTGATCTTCATCAAAGACCACATCTCTACTGACCACTTTCTTCTTTACTACCGGATCCCACAACCTATAGCCTTTCACATCATCCTCATATCCAAGAAAGATGCATTGCTTTGATCTAGCATCTATCTTAGATCTCTCAAAACTCTGCATGCGAACATAGGCAGGACATCCAAAAACTCTCAAAATAGAATAATCAACAGGTTTTTCAGACCATACCTCTTCTGGAATGCGATGATCAATGGCTGAAGATTGGTCGCATGGGGGAGAGGAATGGTACCCCTTTTGAGGATTCTAGGGTCGCAAATCGAGTAAAGAGGAAGGAAAACAGTTAATCTTTCTTTGGTGGTGGAGTCGAACTGTGAAAGTTAATATCACTGTAGCACGTGCTTTAGTGATGGGGACAATACTGATTAGAAAGTTGGACAAGATATAATATGGTAGGGTCATAAATGAATGGTTAATAGAATAGTCGGGACTAAATAAGATGATAACGAAAAAGAAAAAGGGGGTTTTAATATATTGCCGAGTGTGACGTGCTATGGCAATTAACAGAGCTATAGTACGTGACATCCAATCCATGGCAGTACCCGGGATCTACTGAGCGAATCTTTCCTCATGGGTTTCTTGTTTTCTTTGATTGTCTCTTGTGCAGGTTCATGTGAGGAGGACGGAGCCTCTGAGTAGTTGCTTTGACGTAGGTCCCACTTGTATTATATGTAATATTTGGAACGTATGGTTGTACTTGAGTCCTAAGACCGACTATGGATGATTGTAATA
>JAOVYX010002984.1:0-11316 GCA_035668315.1 Drosera spatulata
CTCTATCAAGGGTTGCAAATAAATATCCAGGTTTCCTTTAGGGCTTTTCGGCCCTGGGATGATCATGCTCAAGAAAATCTTCATGCACATAGCGGGCGGCAGATTATACTCCGTCGCTAAATAGTTTGATTTACAATTTTAAAAAATTTGGATTGTTTTACAAAACATTTAGCGACGAATTTCCGTCGCTAATGGTACAAAATTTCGTGACAGGTTTGACTTTCCGTCGTAAAAAAATTCATTTTTTTTTTTTTTGTTATTTTTGCTACGAATCCGTCGTTAACATATGTGTTTTTGCGACGGAGTTTGTCCGTAACTAAATTTTTTCGTAACTAAACTGCAGGTTTTTTTTTTTTTAGTGTAGTTATATATCGAACATCTTTACGACTTTATGAAACATTTGGTTTATAAGTGTTACATAACACATGGTTTTTGTCACAATATCCACTAGGCCGACAACGAACTTGTTCCATGCACAACGTCTAAGACGGCATAAAAATAGACGACCACACGCATGAAAGTAGTAAATATTGTCTTATATTGTTCCTATAATTATACCCTCGAATTAATTAAGCTCCTAGAAACATCAAATTGAATTTGGTGGGCCAAATATTGCCATATATAATTCCAAAGACAAAGACCAAGTCATACAAATATTCTTGCAATTTTATCTGCTCCTAATAACAATTTAGATCAGATCAATCACCAAACAACTTTCTTGATTAGATATAAACACTAAGGTGGGTCCAAACTTAGATCATTTTAGATAACTTGTATATTTCTCGTGCAAGAGATAAATGAAAAGACAACAAGGTCACATTACATGTTTTGCTTTGTTGTTGTACCAAAAACACGGAATTTTTGGACTAATCTGAGTCCGAGTTACTAGTAGCTATCTAGTCACCAAAAGTTTATGATTTGACAATATATGCAGACGGAAGAGTTTTTGATTATAATGTTGATAAGGCTAATGAGAGTACGTTAATGTAGACCAGATCAGTAAATTCACGAGTTATAATAATTTGGTCCTTTTTGACCATGCGGTTTTTAATTTCATAATCAAGCGTCCAATTTCATGGCAACAAAGCGAATGATTATTGCTGATCGGAGAAATATCACGAACATCTACTTTTATATTTCAGTTTTATATTTTTTTTCTCATTATTGCATGTATAATAACGAGTGTTTTTATCATCTATTCAAATTTTTGAAAAATCCAATTTTTTAATAAGATATCAAAACAAATATATATTGTCACATGAGATTACTATTGGATCCAAAATTGGGTAAAAATGATTGTCTCGTTAATGTCTCAGCTGTTAAATTTTTCTGACCTACGAACGGTCAATTGGCGAATGAAACAAAAAGCCACCATGGGAATTTCCCGGTCCCTTCGATTCACGCGTTTGACTTGACTTGAAGTGATGATTATTATGCTCACACGCACATATACCAAACCATGGTGAAAAAAAGAAAAAAATGCTTTTCTTTTGTTGTTCTTTGTTGTAACAATGGTCGACAATCGTTTTACCTGTCTTTTGACTAGTCTAGCCCCATAAGTTTTCAACAGTCAAGAAACAAATATCAAATCACGTAACCGATGTTCTTGGTCGTTATTGTCACACTCTGAAACAACCTGAACTTCTAGTTTACTATCCGACGAAATATATAAGAAGATATCAGCTCCCCCATGATCATATGAGAGGATGAATGATTTGATCATTATTGAATAAATTCTTTTTAACATACAAAATAATGTAATTAGTTCTGATGAATTATGAACGATATGCATGTAGAAGTCGCTCTAGTACTTAGTTCTTGCCGAGTGAGAATGAAGTGAGGACAAATGTTCAAACTTAATTAAGTTGGTCACTCCTTCATCCCATTTAATAATATTTTTTTAGGATGTCCCATTCAAATTATAATATTTTTATATTTAATGATTTTTTCTTCATAAGAATATCAAAACATTCCTATTTTTTATCATATCAATTCACTCGTCATTATTTCTCTTTGTTTTTTCTTCATTTTTTTTATCTTACACATTTATAAGGATAAAATTATCAATTTTTTATTAATTCAATATACACATAAATTATCATAATTGATTAAATTATTATAATTTGAATGAAACGAAGGAAGTATGATATTTGCTAGCTAGCATAGATGGTGATGGAGAATGAGATGCTGGCAACAAGGACATGGACGGATGCCATTGTAGCTATCTCGATGAAACAATCCTTTGCTTTAATTAATTGTGTTATCATTGAAGGTACATTAGCAATACAAGGCTTTTGATTGACAATCCATCAGTAGATGCTCCTACCATAGTCCATGTTATCGGTAGAGTTTGATGTGGAAGATGAAGACACACATATATATACTCGCCACTCATCTCACCAAAACTAAGATCTACGTTTGCTTAAATATCAATCTTGTTATTTTCGTCGTGCTAGAGATATAAGAAAAACGAAATATATACAATTTTATCTTTAACTGTTACGCGCCATACAAAAATTGTGTTGCAAATTGCAGATATAATCTAAGTGAGTTAGAGAAGTGTGAACTCATGCCCGAACTTAACAAGTTGGTTGCAATATTTGCTTAGCTTGCATCGATGTTGATGGCCATAACGACAATTAGGATCAAGACAGGGGACGTTATAGGTTTATTATGAAAAAATATTCCTTGCATTTATGGATTGTGCTATGATCATTGGAGGTACATTATGCTATTGATTGAATATATCCATTAAAAACAAAGAGAATGTAACGATGGAGAAATTTCTTTATTGGAATTGACACTCGTCCCTATTCTTGGGGGGTTGCAACGACATTCTTGTTAATTGCATTTGACCAATTAATGTTTTATAGTTGTGTTTATCGTCTTTGCTTTCAATGTACCTGTACAGCCAAAGCAAGTACAAAGAATGTGGATATAATGGAGCCAATAATCGAATGAAAAAGAAGGAAAACTACTCCATCCATCTCATTGATCCGATCGAGGATAAAAGGGATGAAACGTTACAAGAAACGTTACAAGATAACTAGACTATTCAACACATATTGTAATGTGTTTTATTTTACTATTTCATCATATAATATTACAACTTTTCTATCTAAAACTAGAAAAACATTACTGAAATCATTTTTGATATTTCTTCATTATCACCCGATATTTCTTTGCGAATTATCAAACTCTATGGTAATTCTCTTCGTAATATGAAGTGAAAAAAATAAAAAAGGATGACATGTAAGTGAAACAAATTTTCTAGATTCAAGATTAAAGATCGTTAAGTTCAAAACCCAATAGGATAGTCCAACAGTCAAAAATTAATCAGAAAAAATCTCTTTAAGTTATAAATCATTTCATGATTTTTTACGTGATTGATGTGGATAAACTCTATATGGTACTCCCTCCGTCGATTACAATTAGAACATTTTATTTTATACACATAAATTTAGATTTATTTTTAATTTTTTTTCAATTTAAATTCTCAACTATACAATCTTTTTTCTTTTTATCTTTATTAATTTCTAACCACATAATACTTTCTAAAAATGAAAATATTTCAAACAATTTCAAAATGAACCAAAATAACCAAAGGATATAATTATTTTGATACGGACATAATAACAAAGATTCATATGAAGGCATAAAACCATGATGCGAATACAACGAGTGCAAGGGAACGCACTAATCTCAATAATCAAACTTACCTGGGACTCATATAACAAAAAACTTACCTGGGACGAACCCCTTATTTTATTTTGGTCAACACAAACCATCCAAGTAATTTTGCTCTAAGCTAGAGTAAAAAATGAAATTAACCGTTTCCTTATCCCATACGTCGCCGTTTCAACCATAACATTTTCGCCCACAGAGCTCGTTCGCCGGCGGCGGCGATTTCCTCATGGCGACGATCGCCGCCTCGTTCCCCGCCGCGTTTCGCTCTCCGCCGCCGTGGCAGCTCACCGGAACTCTACCAACATCCTCTCAACCTCCCACAATTCTCCGATTCAGCGCCAGAAAACCTAAAGCACTTGTCGTCTCGGCTTCATCGTCGTCGTTTTCGAGCGGCGATTATAGGTCGCGAGCCAAGGTTTTTGACATCGTTGATTGAGTTTGAGTAGTAGTTAAAGTTGATTCAGTTGTGTGATTAAGTGATTGCTGTGTTGGTTGTGGATTTGATGCTGTTTGTGCTTGCAATTGATGGGGATTGGGGTTTTGGTGGTGTGAGTATTGTTGGGGTTGATAGTGGTGTGCAAAATAGTGAAAATATGAATTAGAAATGACACTAGTAATGACTACTGGAAGCAAGCACAATCATCTCGATATCCTCGTCATAGATGGGGCTGGGGAAAGCTAGATGTATGCAATCTTACCCTGGCCTTGTTGTGGACAATAAAGAGATTGTTTGATGATGCCCTAACAAAGCAAGACTAGTAATGAACACTAGAAGCAGGAAACGAAAATAGTGGATTAACAATTATCGAAAAGCTTATGCATTGGGAAAACAAAAGACAAAACATAAAATCTCTATTGCAGTTGCCTGTGTTCTGGTTCAACGTACTGAAAAGCTGAGAGGTTCAGAAAACATTTTTTGTTTCTGAATTTGGAGAGAGAGGAGGGAGGGAGGGAGTGAGTCTGAAAAAAGGGCATTCGAGCTAGATTCTTAGAAGCATGGAACGCATTGCCTTTGCTGTTGACTTGGTGGCAGCTTGTGTGACGTCATTTGAGGGTTCCATATGAGTGGCTCAGTAGAATAAGTGATGTGATTACCTATCTGCATGACGGATCGGAATCATGGAAGTTTGAACTTGTGTGTTGGGATGATGAAGTTGGGAAGAAGTGGAGAGTTGGTTGGGATACTTGATTGAATGTCATACTCAGTAGAAAGCTCTGGTTTTGTGTGTGATTGTTTTGTGAGTACTTCAAATCGTTGTACTATGTTGCATTTGCATTACCTGTTAAATAGCACAATAGTGGGGGAATGATATGGTTTTCTGAGAACTATGTTTCAGGCTTTGAACTATGTTTTCTGTTATGCTGATATTGTCCTGTTGATTTAATCTTTACTATACCATAGTGGTAACCATGATAGTATGATTTGTTTGCCCATTCTTACAGAATTCAGTTCTCTTAGATCTAATCCAAGAGATTGAACCACTGGATGTTAGCATCATTCAAAAAGATGTCGCACCTTCTACTGTCGATGCAATGAAGAGGACTATCTCAGGCATGCTGGGCTTGCTTCCTTCTAGTCAATTTCAAGTACTTATCGAGGCATTGTGGGAACCCCTTTCCAAATTGTTGGTATCATCGATGATGACTGGGTACTTACAAATCCACTTTACTGAATAAATAACCACCTCATTTCTTATTTATGTAAATTCATTTGCAGATTATTGCTGTTGCAGCTTCTGTTTCATTGTGGTTTTTTGGATGATCATTTTTTTCACCCTATTCCTGGAAGTAGACTTCCGTGAGCTGCTTCACGCTTTAGAAAACTGCAATTTCTCTGTTGTTTTTCAAGTAGGCTGTACCTGCTTTTCTGATTGCAGGTAGTATCTTAGTTGAAGAAGCTTCTAGTGCAAAGCTACATCGATATGAAACAAAGGCAAAAATGAATTTATTCTTTTGAGATCTGACTCCATTAGAAAATAATGAGAGAAATGAAAGGAGTATAGTCATTAAATAATAGATACATGCTGCATAGCATTCAGAACACCAGAACCAGCCATGTGAAGGATAAGTAAATAGAAGTTGAGAGATTCGATGATAAATTATGAATTATTTGACAAAGACATGCAGTCGGTTTCCACAGCTAAAACCATCGAATTTCAGATGCAAAGAAAGATCGACAGCAGTTCATGTTTTGCGTGGAAGTCAACTGAAATACAGCTGAAGACTGTCCCACAATATACCACTTTTACTACTTTTCGTTTTGGTTTTGCTTGGAATGCCATACAACAGCGGGAAATCCTTGTTTTTACCGGTGATGTACATAGTTGAAGTTCTCATTTATGTGCATTCCTGCAGGTATACACTACGAAATGCTGAATATAGGCTTTGGCTGGAAAGGAACTTCGACATTCATGGAGATAACGGTGAGTGTCAGAATCAGGAAAATCAGGAGGCTTCGGAGCTTGACATGCAACAAATGATAGATGATGGCGACATAAAAATTCAAGTACCTTGCAAAGAGGCCTCCCTTGACGCTAAGAAAGTCATAGAGAGCTCATCAGAACAGCTTAATATTATAGATTTTGGGGAATTGACTCCTGAAACTAAAAGATACATTCTCGATTTGCAGTCTAAAATAGCTTCTGCCAGGAAGGTATGATATTTGTCTTTGCTTTCACTCACTGTGTTTCTTAGGGATAAATTCGATGGCTGATTGAATTCTTTTGAGTACTAAAACTTGCCACGCTTGAATATAACTCCGTTTTTTGTTAGGATTGTGGGATATGCTTTTCAAGGGAGCTTGAGTGGTGTAAACATGCAGCCAGCTGTAGGTGTTAGATTTTAATATATTAACCAGCAGTTTAGCCCCAAAGGCGTACCCTATATAGTCGTGTTACTATTTTTTTTTTCTTTTTTTCTTTTTTGTAAATATTACTTCATCAGCACTTCCTTTAGATCTATACCTTGGTCTACAAGCTGTGCATGACATGAAGTGAAGTTTTTATTCTTTGGAAACCCTTGCTGTTAATCGTTATATTGGGTTTTTTTTGTTCGGGTGCTGCTGTTGCTGGTGCTGCTGTTATTGAAATATCCATCTTTTATAGAGGTTTCTTTCATGCGCACCCAAGTTACCTGTGGTTGGGGGCCTATGTCAGGTCGAAGTAGGATGCACTAAAATGGATAAAAGTATATTGTTCCTCTCTTTTGATGTGGACTCTGTCGGCTGTTACCTTGATGTTCTCCTGCTTTTTGTTGCCCAACATCTAGTTCCCGTTTTAGTTTCTGTCTTTTTTTATATTACTATATGCCCCTCCTCGACGATCCTCTATTTAATTTATCTTTGTGCACACACATGCGTTCTTTTCCCATAAGCTGTGTTGTCCTAGATGGATTCTCATATTTTGCATGATGTTTATTGATAGGAGATTTATGAAATCAAGAGGAAAAATGCTGCTCTTCAGATGCAACAGTTTGTAGGGGAGGAAAAGAATGATTTACTGGATTATTTGCGGTCCCTGCAGCCAGAGAAGGTTTGAACTCCTCATGCCTACAAGGCTACAATTCTGATTTAGCACAGAATCATCTTTTGCAACGGAATTTAAGACGAAATGTTGAAGATAACGAACTGCACCATTAATATGCAGCAGACTAGCGGTAGAAAAAGTCTAAATTTGTAAAACATAACTTGTTCTCAATTTGGGGTTCTTGTTCATCCTCATCTTCATAAATGATAAAGAATTAATCTGTAAGTATTTTCATTGATTTTATACGGGAACAAAAAGCTAGACCATCCTGTAGCTATTCTTCCTATAATCCTAAAGAGTTCCTAAATGAGGATGGTGACGTTGTTGTAAACTGTTCATTTGCAAGTATATTGCTATATACACATTCTCGGTCAATTTTGGGTATGCCAGTACTATAGGACGTTGCAGTTGTTTTTGCGAACTGGTTTTTGTTTTATGACTTACTTCAATAGTCTTTCTCGATATAGGTGGCGAAGCTGTCAGAACCAGCTTGTCCTCAACTAAAAGAGACTATACATTCTGTTGTCCATGGTCTCCTGGCTACCCTGTCCCCGAAGATGCATTCTAAAGCTCATCCTCCCTCTGACTCGAATGCTGATGGAGCTCTGAGTGCTGGAAACGAGGAATGCCCTGAACTTGTCGAGGACACCTCTCTTCGTTTTCAGCCCATGATCTCTTTATCACGGGACTATTTAGCTCGACTATTGTTCTGGTGAGATTCCCTGCTTTCTGCTCGGGCTTGGTGGGTTTGTTTCTTGACTGCTTTCCTGAAAAAATTGAAAATTTTGGAACTGTTCTTTCCTTGGTCCTCTTTGCTTCTCGGTGAATCTGCTTTCCGAAATTGTGTACGTGTACTTGCCTTCGTGATATTTAAAGTGCAGGAGAGCTTTTCTCGTATGTGAACTAATTCCTACTTGGAAGAACAAAGACGACAAACAACAAAGGGAAAACATAATGAGTAAAAAAACTGATGTAGCTCCATGACGTACAATGCAACTGATCGGTCTCGATCCTAGCTATTACTCTATCATTCTTGAGCTGTTGGTGTTGCTCCAAGATCAGCCCCCATAGTTCGAAAAGCCTTTCTGTTCTTCGGTTATGTTGCTGTGTTTATTTTTGTCCTTTCATTTATAACTATCAAAAGATATTGACAGGGATTGATATGATTGTATAGATCCTTATTTACATTACTCATTTGCAAAAGTTACCTTCGCCAAGTCCTGATACATGATTTGCATCTTCTTTCCTCCTGTATCCTTCTCGTCTTGTCTCCTTTGTTTTGCATGAGCTCGAAGCTCGATGTTTGTGCTGGAATTGTTATGCTTTTGATAACTTGCCTTGGTTCTCAGACTGTGTTACTTGTTCTGCATTTGCAAAGGTCAATGTTACTGGGACACTACCTCAGAGGCCTCGAGTATCGAATCGAGTTGATGGAGCTTCTTTCCTTATCGAGTAACGCCGAAGAGGATGCCTACGGAGGAGAGCAAGTGGCCTAAAGGCATCTTGTGATTGTGAATGCGATAAAGAAGTGCTGCAAATTGCGCTGATATGAGAATGGAGTCGCGCTGATATGCAAATTATGGAGTCGCTTTGCCATAATCTATCTTAATTATTTCATAACTTCGAGTTGTTTTCTTTAAATTAGCTTGACTATCTATATGAGATATAATGGGAGGCATGAAATACATGATCTTTTTTTTTTTTGCCTCTAGTCACCGATGTTTTTCACATGTCTTTTTTTTTTTTTTTTTTTGAGGGAAAATACCATTTAATTTTTCTAAACTTTAATGTCATGTCAAATGATCCTTACGAAATTTATAGTAATGTTGCAATTTTTTAAGATTGACAAATTATGAACATTGTAGTATTTTTCTGGGATGGGGAGTAAGTTATTCATCTGTCCCATTATGCAGGAACCATTTGTTACAGCTATTGCTCCATCAGTAACCATAGATTGATTTCACATGTTTATTAATATATGTGTGGACTGTGTGTTGGTTTATCTTGACATAGATGTAACATGGTCTAAATCTTTATTGCATTTCGCCTTGCTTGTTTGGACATTTTTGGGGGCCTCTTTGATAATGTTGTATTGTACTTGGAGTCGAAAAGGTAATAATTCCTGTTTCGATATAAATATAATATTTTGATCGTGAATACATATATTGGTGTGAATATTGATGGTATTTTAACATATGTATTTTAACTTGATCATAAGATCATAATTTTTTTTTGAAACATAATGTCATAATTTTGTAAGATAATTAAAAATACATGATATTTTTAATATATAAAAATATAAAAATATTATATTTATGTTGAGATAATATAAATAATAAAAAGCCATCTGTGTTGTACATAAAAAACACACGAACAATCGGAACAATGAAGAATGACCTCTCCTCGTCTCCTCATCTCCTCACCCAAACCCTAACCACTCTCCAACGGCTCCTTCAAGGCCGAATTTCCCCATCAAAACTCCACCAAATCCACGCCCAAATCATCCTCCTTGGAGCTCACCAAGACAACCTCATCTCCACTCGCCTCATCAACCATTACCCACCTCAAATCTCACTCAAAATCATCAAAAATCTAAAATCACCCAATATTCTCCCCTTCAATGCCCTAATCAAAGGGTTTGCTGAACTGGGTATGTGTGAAAAAGGGATGATTTTGTACAGGGAATTGAAACGGAGAGGAGGGGATTTGAGGGCGAATGATTTCACAATTTGTAATGTGATGAAGGGGTGCGGTGGGGAGAGGTGGGGGTTGAGGCAGGTGCATTGTGAGGTGGTGAAATTAGGGTTTGGGAGTGATGTTTACGTGGGGAATGGGTTGGTGAGTGGGTATGTGAAGGGGGGTGCGGGGGGGTTGAGGGATGCACGGAAGATGTTCGATGAAATGCCTGATAGAGGGTTGGTGGTGGGATGGAGTTGTTTGATTGGGGGGTGTGCGAGGGGTGGGGAGTGTGAGGATGGGTTGAGGTTGTTTTTGAGGATGGTGAGGTCGGAAGGGGTGATGCCCGATGAGGGGACTTTGGTTAGTGTTCTTTCGGCTTGTGCGGGGCTCGGGATGGATGGGGTTGAGAAGTGGGTGACTGGGTTGTCGGGCGAGGGTGACAATGATTATGTTAACGTGGTTCTTTGTTATTTGTATGGGAAACTGGGTTTGATGGATAAGTGTCGGGAGTGTTTCGATAGGATTGTGATAATTGGTAAGAGAAGTGTCGTGGCTTGGAATACCATGATTAGTGCGTATGTTCAGAATGGTTGTGCCTTGGAGGCTTTGGGACTTTTTCGCTTGATGATGCGAGATAGGTGCATCAGGCCGAATCATGTTTCTATGGTCAGTGTTCTTTCTGCTTGTGCCGAAACCGGTGATACAGATCTTGGAATATCGGTGCACGAGCATATTAAACTTAATGGGGGTAAGGATGTTATCAAAATTAACTCATTTCTTGCTACTGCCCTGATCAACATGTATAGTAAATGTGGTCATTTGAGTAGGGCAAAGGATATCTTTGATGACATGGTTACAAAGGATGTCGTAGCGATTAATGCTATGATCATGGGTCTTGCTGAAGCTGGTGAAGGTGATGAAGCATTGAGGCATTTCCATAAAATGCAGGATCTGGGAGTAAATCCTAATCATGGAACTTTCTTGGCTGTTCTGTGTGCATGTTGTCATGCGGGCATGTTAGAGCAAGGGCGCCGAATCTTTCAAGACATGGACTCTCGTTTCTCCATTCAACCTCAATTGGAACACTACACTTGTTACATTGATCTGCTTTCTCGTTTCGGACTCATTGAAGAAGCTCTTGAGGTAGTGAAATCTATGCCCTTTAGACCCAATAGTTACGTGTGGAGTGCTTTACTTGGTGGCTGTTTACTCCACTCGAGGGTAGAATTCGTTCAAGAAATATCTAGAAGACTTGTCGAAGTGGAGCCTGAAAATTCTGCTGGGTATGTGCTGTTGTCTAATGCATTGGCTCTTGAATCTAGGTGGAGTGATGTTTCAGGTCTTAGATGGGCCATGAAGGACGCGAGGGTAAAGAAGCAGCGTGGTTCTAGTTGGATCAGCATCGATGGTGCTCTGCATGAATTTA
>JAOVYX010002985.1:0-11315 GCA_035668315.1 Drosera spatulata
GGCAGCTCGTCCAGAGATCATCAAAGGATACGTTCGTGCGATCGTGTGCATAAGAAAACCAAACACGTTCGAGGTAACTTCACTCGTCCGATACACCTCTTTTATTCATTCACACGATTCAAACACGTCCGTGCATACTTTGGGATGTGTATATGCTGTGCTTGATTTGTATATAATGATTTGGATGCTTAAAAACGCAAATTGGGCGTTCCGTGGACGGGCAGAGAAGTTTCCTGCAGTTTCTGGCCGGAGATCCGTCACGCCTGCGGCCATCCTGAGTCGCGGCCGCGACAAAGGAAAAACACAGCATTGGCCCAACAGTATCGGTCGCGCCCGCGACGGCCTTCTGGCCAGGGAAAATCCATTTTCGTGCCCCGAACTTTAAACCTAAATGCGTATTTGAGTTATATAACACCTACGCACGGAAATAAATAGTCAAACGTGCATAAACGATCACGTTTGACATGTGATGGGGTATTTGGGGTTGAAATGAACTAGAATATACCCTTATAATACATATACCCTGACGGAAAATAAATGAAAACGATCGCTAAATGATTAATAAAAAGAGAACGGGGGATGTGGAGCATAGTTACACTATCCGTGTGAACTAATGAAAAACAAACAAATAAGAAATATCGCCTCCTTGAACTGATTAGGATGGCATTGACATCCCTTGTAAATCATTGGTCGTTTTCTTGAGTTTGTTGAGAAGGTCGAACATGGTGTCCCTTCTTCGATCCATTGCGTTCATCTGTATCTTTGAAAAGCCTTGGTGGCTTGGGTTTGAGTTATTGCACTCTTGTATTATCATCTGAGTCAACGTCACGGGTGGGAACTAGCTAGGGAGCGATGGGTGTTCCCCATCCTCTTTGCATGCATGCAGCGGCTTCTATGCCGTTGTGGCGGGGCCACGGGTTGCTCTCTGCAGGGAGGCCCAAATTATCTCAATGTAGGCAAACGATACCTCATTGAATGCACACAAGAGGTGTAAGACGACGTACATGATAAACAGGTACGAAAACAGAATCTTTTGGGAAACCCGACTGACGATTGACACTTTATCTTATCTCTGTACTCCGAGTTGGTCATATCCTTGGAGTTATTGCTGTTTTTGAGTCGAGTCATAAACCCTAATTAAATACAAAATAAAGGAATGACTCCTAAAAGCGATACAAATAAATATAAAGAGATGAAAAACGATGTTGTGTGATATGGTGCCCATATTTTCCTATATATATAAAAATATTTTAGGGACTTTCGACGGTCGCTATACCCATTAGCGGAAGTTCCCTGTAATTGGAACTCATACACCAGAGGTTGCTCAGATTCATTAGCTCACGCTTATGTTTTTCAATTGCAGATATGCCCCCAACAGCACCTGAAGGCTCTTAGAGAGAGCTTGCATGCATTAGATGATCACATGTACTTCGGATATTACGGCAGATCATATGACTATATTGTTTAAATGTAATAAATGATCTGCATAGCTTCCGCTTAAATGATGTAATTGAACACGTATTTGGGACTGTAAGCTATGATTGTGGCTACTACTTTTAGTTCCTTGACTTCTATACCCCTGAAACCCATTCGGTTTATTTGGCCTTGTCACGGACCGGGTCCGTGACGGCATAACACTCACGTGTCTTCCGACGCAGGAAATCGGGGGCGTTATAATGGCACATTCTTAAAGGGCGACTTCAGCGGAGTCATATTAACAACAACAGGGAAGGATGCTAATGGGGCTATGTATTTTAATACTTCTTTTATTTTTTGTTTTACAAAGCGAACATTGTTTTTTACATATATTCCAGACGCTCTATTTGTTCCATACATGAGCTCTGTTTTAATTCTTATATGGATTCACTTTTTTATTCCATTTTTTCTTTCACAGGGTTTTTTCCTTTGGTTTTTGCTATTGTTGATAAGGAGACGTATATTAGTTGTTATTGGTTTCCTATGAAGCCACGGTAAATAATCACAGTTGATCGGAAGATTAATTTTGTTTGTGATCATAATTTGGGGCTTTTACAAGCATTTCCATAATTTTTCCCAGATCATCCACTCTGTTATTGTCTCCACCACCTCAAATGTAATCTTACTTTATCGAGGAACTAATATGCCAGTATTTTACAAAGATTATATTGTTGATCTCTTTGATAAATATGCGAAAGCACCAACGATCACTAATTTTTATCATTCGCTTGCTACATTTCAAAAGAAAGGAGGAAAGTTAGCATTGGAGTTCTTGAATTCTTTGATGCCTTATGATAGATGGGCGATAAGTTTTTTTGTCAGTTGTCGATATGGGGAGATGACGAATAATGTTGTGGAGTCTTTTAATGCTTGGCTTTTGAGCGCAGGGGAGCTTCCTATCACTCAGATGGTGGATCATATTCGTATGAAATTAACGGAGTGGTTCAACAATCGTCGGAAAAAAGCGGATGAAAGGAATGGCTTCTATTGCCCTAGGATGTCAGACACTTCAGTGAATAAATCTTCAAGAACTCTTCTATTTTCTCAGTGAATAAATCTTCGGAGATGATTTTTGAGATGATTGCGGACCCAACAACTTCGGTAAATATCAGAAAAAGGACTTGCTCGTGTCGAATGTGGCAGGCCAATGGTTTTCCATGACTTCATGCAGCATGTGTTATTGAAAAGTATTCTTTGTCATTAAAAGACTTGATCGATCCTTATTTTTGAAGGAAAATTACAAGAGAAGTTATGAGTTACTCATATATCCTATTCCGTCTTCTTTAGTCGATCAAATTGCATCGGAGGTAGCTATTAAAGTACTTCCACCATCAATGGAACGGTTACCTGAAAGGCCCAAAAAATGTCGTATTTTGTCCAGTGGCGAGGTGAGAAGGGCTTTGAAGTGTTCAAGGTGCAAGAAATTTGTCCATCATAACCGAAAAACTTGTCGTGAGGCTATACCATGATCGATACATATGTTTATTTCAATTTTCTATAAGTTTTAAACCACGAATTGTATTTTTTTTATTAATCATTTTAATATTGTCTTTTGATGTTTTCATTAGGGGCACTGTATATTTAAAACAGAATGTTGTGTCTTTTCATGTTTGTGTCAAACTTTTAACAAAACAGAGCGCCTATTGAAACTATCACAGAGCGACAGAGCGGTAGTTCAAAACGCAGAGTGTCTATTCAAACTGTTTGCCACAGAGCGGCAATTCAAAACACAGAGCGCCTTCTATATTTGATACAGAGCTCTTTCAAAGAATACATTTCCTTCAAAAAAATTATATATTTTTTTAATTAATCGTTTGAATGTTATCTTTTGATGTTTTTGTTAGAGGCACTGTGTCTTTGAATGTTTCTGTCTTTTCGTGTTTCTGTCAAACTTTTAACACAATAGAGCTCTTATTGAAACTATCATAGAGCAGCAGAGCGATAATACAAAACACAAAGCGTCTTCCGTATTGGATACAGAGCTCCTTCAAAGAATACAAACATCAGAAAAGAAAACACAAAATAAGACACATAATATATTTCATTGAATTGAGCAATATATAAATCAAATCCATTCCCAAAATACAAAGTAGCACAATAAGATGCAAAAACCTTCACATTGTTTTTAACTGATTTTCCTCTATCAAAGTCGATAACATCTTTGCTCTGAACATCCAGATTTCTTCTAGTGTTATGGACTTCGGTATTTCTTCCCTATTTGCCATTAATTCTATCCAATGGACACCACAGTCCATATTTGGCTGTAAAGGTGTATTCTTGTTGATAATCACTTTAGGTTTCTCGATTACTTGAGTTCCGACGTCACTCTGTTGCAGATAACTGAGCACATAATCCACCTACATCATGTTGAAAATATTGTTCATATTTTTCTTTTTTGAGCATCTCTCACATACGGTGCTTTTGTTGGACATATCTGTTCTTACTAATATTTGATCATCTCTCATATACGGTGCTTTTGTTATTTTCGAATTGTGATGAACTCAACTATTATTCTAACTGTCAAACCCAAACACAGTCCAATGAAAAGCCGTTGAACCCTTTGGCGATCCTCCAGTTGAATTCATCGGGAACAGGTGCCAACGTTGTGCCCTTTGTTCAATCATCTTCTCCTTTATCCATTTTTCGACTGCCTCTTTATTTTGTTGTGTAACAAAATATTGCATTAAATATAATAGAAGAAGTGAATTATGTCATACTGAAATAGAAATGTAATCTAATATTCATAACATAAATAACTTACCCAACATTCTGTTGTGTAGACTCTAAATTGTTCTTTGCATTTTGCTTTTTGTAACATCAATGTTACATAAGCGTTGATCGTAGTATTGGACAATGGTCCTTCTTTTGCAATATGATTGACGTCGTCATAATCAACGTAATCATCTCTGATCCCGTTATTTGTTATACAAATCACGTCACTGAAATGATAATTACTTAGTTAATTTAATATCTATTGTATATTTTTTAACAAAAATAAAAGCATTATAACAGGCGCTCTGTTTTCTTCAAAGAGGCGCTCTGCTATCTTGTAATACTGGCACACTGTTTTGTTTATAACAGACGCTCTGTTTTGTAAAATATATGATTTCATGATGTGAATGCAAAGTAGAATTATTTAGTATAGAAAAAGAAGGGAAATAAATGAAATTCACAGCAAGATTATTTTTAATTCAAATACTTACGTAGACGTGGAGGGTTGGTCCTTCATCATTGCTCATTTGTTCCTTACTTCGTCTGTCAGGTAGCTCTCAACATCCTCTGCAATCTTACTTCACTTCGAATCATCATATTCAAAGTTTCCCATCCTTGTCTTTGATGCGTTTAATCATCGACATCGGTGTACGTCCAAATTTTTTCTTTTTGTTCTCTTCCTCTACTTAGCCTTGTTGTTCAGATTCATTTTTTAACAGTTGATCATCATCACTGATTTGATAATGATCCTGTTGTTCTTGTTCTTTTGTTTGCATTGTTCTTTGCGTGCTCTCGAACAACTGCTTGTATTCTGCGGTAATCTTCCTTTCCTTTTCAAGTTCTTCTAACAGCTTTATTTTTTTCATCCTCTTTTACAAAGATGATTCCATTTAACCTCTCCTGTTTCGTTGTGGCTTTCATTATGAATTTTCAAGATTTCATTAGTTCTTTTCGCAACAATTGCTTCACTTCGGCTTCTTTTGACATCAATAACTTCAACTTTTCATTCCCTTGAATTAGTTCTTCAATTTTCTTTTCCAGTTCTAAAATCTCTTTAGCTGCACTGGCTGAATCGTCTCCTTGTACCCCCACTTGACTCATCTTTGTAATACATAATGTTTCAAGTTCAGATCTTGTTAAGGTTAAATCACCCTCCAAGGTATTGACCTATTGGAATCAAAAAACCCTTTTTAAGAACCTTTGAATAAACCACAGAAATCATTGCAAAAAAGCAGAACACCTATTAAAAAGTACAGAGCGCCTTAAGAAACAATGTGAACAGAGTGCCTATTAAAAACCACAAGCGCCTTAAGAAATAGTGTGAACAGAGCGCCTATGAAAAAAAACAGAGCGCCTTAAGAAACAGTGTGTTCTCTTTATCTTTTTCAATGTCTTTGACAATTGTAGTTTTGTTTTCTCAATGTTTCCTTCCAAACTTAATTTAACATTTTAAAAAATGATTAGTACTTTAGTTCTGAATTCAAGAGACATTCATAAAAAAATAGAGCGATAATTTTTCATTCTTTTTACTGCGTTATCTTTTCTTCAGCCACTTTAACTTCATCACATTTCTTCTTTCATTTTTCTTCCAAGAGTCTCACCCGAATCATGCAACACCTTTTAATTTTTAGAATGACCTTACTCTTTTATTATACACAGAGCGCCTGAACAAATATCTAGAGCGTCTAGTAATAAAACTCAAAAAATCATACCTTTGCTCCTTCCAAAGTTAGCGCAACCTCTGCATCCTTGTTTTGCTCTTTCTCCAATTTCTAATTTTTTCTTCTTTCCTCAAGCTTTTTTACAAATTTAAATAATATTTGCTTTAAAAACAGGCTTTTAAAATTTTTCCTAACCAACAATAATGCTAGCATGAGTTTAGTTGTTTCCATTTCTCTCAACAACGAAACTTCTTTCTTTTCTTCCATCCATCTCTCTGTCAGAGCGAGATTTTGTGCTTTTGCCTCTATCAGTTCTTTGTGTAACAGTTCCATTTTCCCAGGCTTGATGTGTTTTATCAACACATTATCAGAGGTATAGCTTCTTCATCTTTTTCGTATATTTCTTCATTGCTCTTTGTTGCCTCAGTTGAATGTAAATGGCAGCTTCTTGTGTTGGTGTTCTGTTGCGAGAATCATCGTTATCTGCTTGATCGTCATCTGACGGCATGCCGTACAAAGCCTTTTTTTAATTGGACGTAATCATTTCAAAATTATCTGAAAAAATTTAAGACCATATTATTTAATTATATTGTTTCAGACATTTATGATAAATGAAACCATTTAAATATTTTATTTACCTTCTTCACATCAAATTTTTTGAAAGAGGCATCGATGTCTTTCGGCATATCTCTAAGATTCCACCAGGCACATCTTGGTATGCTGCAACCTTCATAAACATGTGATGATGGTTCTACGACTTCGATCCTTTCCAGAAACCAATAATGACAATTAAAACAATTAACAATCATTATTTAATTGATTACATATCAATCTACAAAGAGCACCTATTTAAAACACAGAGGGCCAGAGCGCCTGTGTTTTAAATACAGAGCGGCTCTTTAATTGAGTCCTTTCCAGATACCAGTACTCACAATTACAACAATTAAGCATCATTATTTAATTGATTATATGTTAATCTACAATACAAAGCGTCTATTTGAAACACAGAGAGTCAGAAAGAATGACTGCAAAAAAAAAGTTTGTAGCGCTTGAAATACTTACAGGGATTAGCATTGCACATCCTGTTAGTTTTCTGGAATGGAGCAGTTATCATCTAATAATCCGACCAACTTTTGAAAAAAGTGTGATGTCCACTTGTAATCACGCATTTTATCCATGTCGGCCACAAAAATACAGTAGCTCCAGTTCAACGAAGTCTTTGATGTGCTCACGACCGTGTTCAACATGTAGAGCACTGGGAGTCGTGCTGTGTCCTCGTAATCTGACACTTCTGTTTTATGTGAAACTTCAATCAATGCATATCTTTGATTTTCTTTGTTGTCAATTCCCTTTGTGCTCTACTCTTGTTTTTTCGATCCCTAAAACGTCTGTCCACGAATTCAGAGTCATTGATTGTTTTCATCAACCCATTCGATCCATGTCAATATTGTCATCAACTATTCCAAAAATCAGTTTCATGTCCATTTCCTCAATAGTGAATGTATGGTCCCCTAAGGTGAAGGATCTCTCCGTTCTATTGTAACCTGCCACAATTTGATGTATGCAAGGTCGCTTTTTCTTGAATTCGAAATCGTCACCCTTTCTTCGAGAATCGCCTTTATCAGATTACAAAAGGGGGTCTTTAAAAAATACAATCTGTGTTGATCCGTAACTGCTATTCTCTCTTTTGGACATGTCACAATTTTCACCCACGTACCTAAATTACTTCTGTATTATACTGCCATTGTTCATGCTCCACATTTGATAATAATGTCAAGTTTATAAACAGTGTGCATTTATAATTTTGAAAAATAATATAACAGAGCGCTTGTTTATTTTTAAAGAGAGCGTCTTCTGAAATTTCAGAGCGCTATTTGAAATTACACAAAGCGTCTGTTTATTGTTAAATGGTGTGAATTTATATTTCAAACCCTAACAAATAATAATATATCACAACCACACAAGAATTGGCATTCTCTTCATGGTTTTAGGGTTTGCAAATTTATTCTTATTATAATCGTATCTTTTGGAATCCAAAAAAAAAAAATATTAATTTGTTGAATGCATTGCATGTAGTCAAAAATCAGTGAGAAAATGATTCGAACAAAACTGCATTCCGCGGATTTGTATTCATAAAATCATGAATCAGAGCGTCCTTGGTAAGCAATTCATCAAATCATCAAATTGGTAGTTAAATCATACCTTTTGAAATTGTTCTCGTATCAAATTTGCAGAGCGGTTCACACCAAATTGAAATTGAATTCGCGGATTAGGAGCTCGAAATTGTTCGGAGAGATTAGAAGGTCGAAATTGACAGGTCGAATTGAAATTGACAGGTAGAATAAATTTACAGAGCATCGTGGGAGATGATGAGGCAGAATAGAGAGCGTCGTGGCTTTTGACAGGTCGAAGTCATGCACGTGGGTTTTGGGCTCCAATTGCATGTTTTTGAAATTAACATTCCGTTTGTATTCTTTTGATATTTTTTTCATCTCTTTGTAGTTTTAGGTAAAAATCCTCAAATTCTATTAGGTTCCAAAGCATTGACATTATCAACCTATTGCGGATTGCGGGTAACCCGTCCCGACCCAAAAGATTTGAAAAAAATTAAAAATATTAAAAACTAACCTGCAAATACCGTTATAAAAATATGTATGGAACACACGGTTTTAGATTGAACCACATAAAAAATTGTTTAATAAAAATTAGCGAAAAACAATAAGAAATATTTTCGTACAAAATATTATGTCACAAACTTTCAAAAAATATCAAAGACGAAACATCTCATTTGTATTGGAATGAAATAAGATCTAAGGGATAAAAGACACTATATATTGATAACGTTTTAAACAACGAAAGCATCATATAATTGTTAAATAAATTAAAATTATACTTAGGATAAAAAGACAACCAGATATTGATTTGTAAAAAAAAAGGGATTACGGGTATCCCTGGATTGGGTATTTTTACCCACAGGTGAAAAGATCCGGATCCTATTAGATCTCGAATTTCCAACCCAATGCCAGACCATTTGCGGGTGCCCGCGGATTGGAAAAACAGCATGAGATTGCACCGACCTAGAACTATGGGTAATCCTAGTCCTTGCTAGTATATCAAGTAATAGTAAAGAATTATTGTGATTAAAACATACAGATAAATGATTAAGATGAAAAAAAAATAATTCAATCTTATTTTTTTATTTATGTTTAAATCTATTTTAATATACATATTGATCACGTGGAAATTATGTGATGAGTTATAATAAATCAAGAGTCCCTCCTTCCTATCATACTAATCTTTTAGAATTGAACTCCCGTCTTAAGCTCAGATCTTAACACTTGGATCTCTCGTTGAGAAATAAGATGTAGCGAATGGGTGATTAGGGAAAATGTTACATTGTGCTTCATAAGGTCCAGGAATAAAGAGTCATGTCTGGTGTTTTGAAGAATGCAGAATTCTAACCGTCCAACCACCATGGACATTCGGGGACCAAAATGAAAAAAACAACATCTGTTGTATGATAAGGTTTAGAAGGAAAGACCAAATCTGACCCGCCAAGAGTCCATAATGTAGCAGTTCGTGAACGTCTGATTCTCGTAGGGTGATGCATGTTACCATATCTACATCAACCACACGGAAAACCCATGTGTTAAGTTGTCAGTCAATTAAATGCAATATTTAATTCGATACGAGATTTCATATGTATGTTAAATTTTTATGAAATTTGATAAAAAAGAGTATTTTTTTTAACGGGAATGGGTTTATTGTAACAGCTGAGAGAAAAATTAATGGAATGCACTGTAACAATTTTAGAATTTTTATGTTAAAAACTTTACAAAAAAAAACGTTATATTTATTTTGAAATTATTAAAAAGAAAAAAAACAAGTACTTACCTAATAGGCACGACTCAATTAGACTTGAAATATATAAACTGAATCGAATCCAAATCTAACTACTTACCTAATAGGCACGACTCAATTACACTTGAATGAAGGTTGAACTCAAGTCCAAGTTCAATAGTTTTCTAAACAAATCGAGCTCAAGTCATGTCTGCTCGGTTCGATCAACTCATTTACAGCCCTAAAATTTATATACTCCTTCCGTCCCACAAAAATTGACACACATATATATTTTGTATTTTTTATACATATGGATATAAATCTCGTTTTCATAACAAATCACTTCTGATTGTCTTTCAATATGTATTAGGTTTAAATACCAACTTACACAGCTATTGATGTTTTTCGATAAATTTATAAAAAAAAACTACGTTTGATAGTTGTTATATACGTGTTAAATTTTGCATCGACACGCGTACAAAAATCAAAGTGTTTCATCCTTTTCGAGACGGAGGGAATATAAGCTTGAACTTCTTAATTTTTTTTTACTAATGGACATTTTGTAAATTTTGAAATGTAAATTGGACGAAAATCTTCAATAAAACTTTCACTTACGTTTTGATCTTTATTTCGATTTGTAAACTGTAATTAATGATTCTATAAATTATACATCATACTTATATATATTATAATTTTATTTATATATTCAAATTGTAAAAATCGAAATAGAATCAAAACATAAAACACACTTTTATTGGTAAGTTTTAAACAATTCACACAGTTTTGAAAGGTAGAAAAAAGGTCATGAGCGCAGATCCCTCCTCTTCTCTGTCAAACTTCAATTTTTGTCTCCATCTCCGCGCCCTCTCTCTATTCTCTCTTTTTTCAAAGGGGAAAAAAACTGCTTCACAAACTAGAATTCACATAGAGAGGAATTCGGTACCAAGCGGCGTTCGCCATTGTTGGATTCATCAAAGCAGAGCGTTTCCTCATCTGGGTAGTCATCAATTTTCGATCTTTTGAGGAGATTTCATCTGGGTGTGTGTTGATTTCTCGATTTTGCCCTAGTAGGGCAGATGGGTTTCTCTTTGTTTTGGTTTTGGTTATGTGGGTGTTTTTTGTTGTTCTCTTTATGTGTGATACTTGCCATTTTTTGATCTTGCGTGGTTGTGGTAGGATGCAGAGACTTCAGCTGACGAATTGTTGCTGGTGCTTTGGTTTCGTTATGTCTAGGTTTTTAAATCTCTTTTTTTGTGAAGATTTGAAAGGTGGTTTGAAACACAATTTAAAATGTGTCCCAGCTTATCCATTGACAGGTAACTTTTTTGGGGTTGTACAGTTTAGTTTTGGAGAGTTACTTAATCCTTGCTACCGTGGAATCGAGTCGAATTGAACACCTTTTGAGGGTGGGTTAATTTTTTCGCACGTACATGATTCGAACTGGAGATTCGTCACCTTATTAAGTTGACTGAGCATGGTACCACTCCAACCATCAGCTTGATTCAGCTTGTTGGTAGATCTTAATCCTTGTTACTCACTTTTGACTGCTCTTCTCATGGAGTTGTCCTCCGTGGAGAAATTCACAATTCGATCTTGGATTTTGCTCTCCTGCATTATTTTTGCTTG